>JAPDSC010112642.1:44734-111765 GCA_026290005.1 Latrodectus geometricus | reverse complement strand
TTTTTTTTTTTTTTTTTTTTTTTTTTTTTTTTTTTTTTTTTTTTTTTACTGTGGTATAAATTTTAAATATTTAATACTTGTTTTAGCTTAAAACCCCTTAAATTGCCTTATCTCAAATGATCTTTTTAATTATAATTATTTAAAAATGTTATAAATTATTAAAAGATATCTAATAATTATGTATAAAGTATGTATGGATTTTTACTTATTCTAATTCTGTTGCAAATGTTATAGTTAAATTTTATAGCATTTGATTATAAAATTATTTAAGTATTGAGTATTAAGCTCTCCATCTTGTCACTCTGCTTAACTGCAGTATCATTATCAAATAGCAGAGTTACCAGCTGAATGTTTTACACACTGATTTTCAGTTCAACAGTTGTCATGTTTGATGGAATTTAAGTGAAGCATTAAGCATAATTTATTATATTTACAATGCACATCCTTGTGCTACATATTAGGTTTTGCTAATGACACTAGAATGTCGAAGATTAGGTAAGTACTATTCATATGGTTACAATTATATGATTAGGATTTACATATTGCTCAATTCATGAATTCCATAATCACCACAAACTTATAGTGGTTTGATATCTACTTTTAAATTGTAGGTAGTTCTGATTTGATTATCCTTCACATTAAAAAAATTAGTACTAAATGACAAACAAAATAGCTACAATTAAATTCAAAATCCATTCAAAACTATGCTAATTTTTTGTTATTTTATTTGTAAAACCAAGTGAAAGGAATAATAATTTTTTGGTGATCAAATGATTATGTATACTTTACTAAAATTGTTTCATTATAAAATTTTATTTATACTTTGCATTCTAAGTCCAATTGAAAATAATTTATTTCTAAATATTTTTTAGGAAACCAATAAACCATTCAGACCTTCTCAACAAATGTGTTCAGAAGAGATGGATCAAAGTGAGAGTACTAAAAATGCAAACATTGTTGAAATAACAGAAGAATGTAACAAGAATGAAACTAAAAACAACAAAAGAATTAAAATAGATTCTTTTGTTATGGATGTTGACCCTATCAATAAACAAAATTTAACAACACTTACTGGTTCTGGAGAAAATAAAACAGTACCATTGGAAGATGAAAAAAATCCTGTGAATTGTTCAATATTGAAGGAAGAAGGTGTTTCAAACTCTTGTACCGATAAATTAAGCCAAACAAGTGTGGTAATTGCTCTGACTGATTCTGATGAAATAATACCAAGTTCACAGAATTCTGAGGAAAATGATACATTTAAGAAATACCCTGCTCTTGAAAATATCAAGGAAAGTTTTTGTAACAATACAAGTTTAAGTGAAGAATCAAGTGTTAATAATTCAAAAGCTAGCCCAGTCTTTAAAATGTCTTCCATCAATTCAGATCCAGTATCTATTAAGGATGAAGGTACTTGTATGACTGAAAGTAATAATGAAATTGATTGTGTACATGAATGCCCAGAAACACCAGCAGATTTCATTAAAAGTAACCTTAAAATATCTGATTCTATAGTCTCTAACCCTGAAACTTTGCAGATTGAAACTTCAATGCCTTTAAAATCTTCAGAAAACATTCAAAGTGCAGATGAACATGTTAAATTAGAAAACCTTACCAGTAAATGTACTGCCTCAAATATTACTACATGGATAGATAAAACTGAAGAACAGACTAGTATTACAGAAAATACACCCCCTTTTGATAAAAATGAGCAGACTTATAATGAGGAAGTACTTCCTGAAGAAAAAGAAACTTCACAACAGCTTGAGAAAAACAATTCAAACTCTGAATGTACTATACCACCTCTGAATAAGAAAGAAGATGTTAACACTGTTTTAAGTAAAACTTCTGTTAAGAATTTAAAGAGAAATATGGGAAGAAAATCATTTGATGTTGTTTGTCGAAAAACCTCCGAGCGAATAAGGGCTAGAAATTCTGTGGGAATTACTAATAGAATTAAAAAAGCTAAGAATTCAGCATCAGATAATGTTGCTATTGACAGTAATTTGGAGGAATCTGATATTAAATCCATCTGTGCTGTTGAAATACTTGCAGTAGATCAAAAAGTAGAAAAAGACAATTCTCCTATGCTATCTGTTGAAAAGGATGTTACTTCTAAAATTGTAGCTTTAAATGAAAATATGTGTGAAATGACTTCAAAAGACAATAATTCTAATGAGAATCAATGTTGCAAAAAAATTAAGGATTTCTTACTTGATAATGAAATTATTGATACTCAAAATAAAAAAGCAACTTCAAAAAAATCTATTTTGATAGATTTAAGTACTGATTCTTCTAGTGAAACCATGCAAGTTTTATCAAAAGAATCTATGTTGGAAACTGCATTGAAGCAGTCTTTTGAAAATGTCAGTGATAGCAATTTGATTACTTCAAAGGAAAATAATGAAATTGAAAATACTAATTCAGATGTTTCTGCTAATTCTCTCAATGGGCAAGAAGAAAATGTTAGCAAAATTTCTGATCTAAAAGAATGTAATTCATTTTCAAATTATAAATGTGATGATGAGATAGAAATTGTTGCTGTCCTGTCTTCTATTTGCTCGACTACTTCTCAGAATGTAAATGATATAACTGGAAAATGTCTGCTTAAAAAGTGTTCCAAGCCCAGAAAATCCAAATTAGCAAGAGCAAAGGATAGTATACTTATTGCTAATTCACAAAAACTAGTTGAAGATCAAGAATCAAACCATGATTCTGTGAAAGACTTTATAAATCTTGATGAAAAAAATTCTGAATCATTTGAAATTGCCAAGGAAATTAATAGTTTCAATGATGATGACGAATGTGAATTGAGCTTTAAATCTTATTCCACAAAACAAACTTTAATTGAATTTGAAGATTCTAATGAGAATGTTTTAAGTAATGTAAGTAACATTGATAACAACCAAAAACCAAGCAATACTCTGACTGATATTACATCCAATGTAATTGAAATAGATTTAGAATCTTCTGAAAAATTTGTTGATATGCAATTTAATCCTAATACCATATCCAATTTGGAAGTTGATACTAGATTAGAGACTTTAGAATCTTCTAAAGAACTATGCTATTCATTTCCGAATATTTCAAATCCTCATTCTAGCATTACGTCAACTGATGAATCTAATTTAGAAATCATTGAAAATAGTATGTATTCTGTAGAAGCAAACACCCTTCAACAAAAAGAAGCCAATTCACTTACAAACCTAAAACTTTCTCCTAAAGGTGGAAATGAACTTAACTCTGAAAACAATACTCGACATACTATTGAAGATTTATTTTTTAATGATGATTTGAATTCTTCTAATACTGTTGAAATAACTGAAGCAAGCAAGCAGGTTTTAAATGATACTGAAATTCCTGAAGATGATTCACCAAAATCTTCTGAAGGTAACAATTGTTCTGAAACATCAAACCACCAACAACTTGTAATTACAGATGTTGATGTTATACCTGTGGTTAATGAATTATTATGTAAAATTGATGCTATCATATCTAATGACTCCAAAATTTCAGACTCACAAAATACACCAGATTTCTTTGAACTTAATAAAATACGTTCAATTTCATCATTTGATTCAGATATTGATGGTGAAAAAACTTTGAATCCAATTATTACTTCATTAATTCTGCCTGGCAGCAAGCTGCCATTGTCAAATGAGCTAACATGCTTTCCTGTTACATCAAAAATGTCTTCAAAACTTACAAATAATAAGCAGAATAATGCTAAAGAAGAAAAGAGTTCATCTAAAAAAAGGAAAGGAAAATGCCCTAAACGTACATCTTTTCCTTCACAGGAAGTTTCTGAAATGCTTCTAGTAACTAAAAAATTAAGTCCTGATAAAGCACCGCGTTCTTTTTCAAAACCAACAATATCTAAACTTGGAAAACGAAGTATGCAGAAAGATCCATCTTCAGCCAAGGAGAAAAATATGAATATATCATTTATAAAATCATCAGAAATGAAATTATACGAAAATAACGAAAATAATAAGAATATTAAAACGTGTCTAATATCTAGTCAAGTGTTAGGCAAAACTGGCTTAGAAATAAAGAAAACAGATTCATACCATAATTTCAAAAATACCAAAGAATTAAGAAATGAAGAGTTAACTGACATGAATACTCGTTTTAATGCAAGCTCAAGTACTGCAACACGGAGGTATAAAATGTTGGCTGCTTCTCAACAGTCATTTGAAACTATGAAACAAAATGGTTGCTTGCCATATTCTATACCCAGTGAGTTTTCTTCAGAATGTGAAGAATCTGGAAAATCATCTAGTATATTGAAGAAGCGAAAAGCATCAGATGATTCCAGTGCTGTAAAGGTAAGAATATTTTTTATGCATTGTTCTTTTTGGTTGTATTATTATATTTATATTTAATATGAGATTTTGAACATAGTTTTTATGTTCGAGAATATTATGTTTCACTAATGTATATATGCAAGTGAATTTCAAAATAATGGAAACACCTGTGCTGATAAGATTTAAAATGCAATAGCTATCACTTTTTTAATAATAGAAATCTATATTGTGATAAGTATGTGATACCTTTATTGATGTTGTGAAATTTTAAAAATGTAAAATGTTGTGAAATTTTTAAAGTGTAAAATGTCCTCTCGGATTATCAAAGTTCAAATTCTGGAAGTACAATCTAAGTAATGAAAACATACATACAAACTGGCAAAACAAGCTCAGTAATGCAAGCAAAAGGATGGAAAGAGAAAAATCTCTGAAAAGGATTGATGAGTATTAAAGCAGATTGTAATGTCTAAAAGTGACAACTATAGCAAAAACTGAAGAGCTCAAACAGCATTTTAATTCATATTATCCGTGATAATGTAGATAACAGTTAGAAAGCACTTATACTAACAAAACATTTATGGCAGTGCAGTAACTCCCAAATTACTTGTCACAGATGTTAATGCTAAACATCAGCTATAGTGATATCACTCACTAAAACTGCCCAGTTGATAAATGGAAGAAAGAAATGTGCACAAGCATATGATCTCCTCTTGCAATCATGATTGTCTCCTACCAGCTTTCAATCATAGAGGTGTGTTTGTCATGTAATAGGCAATTGTGTCTTGGTTTCCTGCTAGATCAGTCATAACCCTGATAGGAACTCCTGACTTAGAAGAAGTATAGTAAAATTTTGATTGTCCAAATATATTCAATGATGCAACCAGTGCAGGAAATTTTCCCAGAGGCATGTGTGACATTTCTATCTTTTGATGAATGAAAGTAGAGATCCACTTGGGTCAAACAATCACCTGACCTTAATATAATTGCTAACTATTATGGTCTATTTTAGAATATTCAGCACATAATTGATGATAAATTTGTTTACAATGATATTGTTTAAAAAGAGAAAAATCATGAAAAATAAGTGGCAAAAAGCATTATTTGTGTGATACTTTATCTTGTTTATTTAGGATGTATTGCCTAGACCTGAACTGTTATTATCTCAGTATTATTAATTCATCTAAATTTATTTCTCATTTTGTGTTTGTGATGTTCTCACGATCCTGTCGTCTCCAGGATAGTGGAATAACACAAAACAAATTATTGGTACACGAAACATTTATTTCACATTAATACACAAACAATGAATTCAGTCATTTATCTACGTTTTTAAAGACATTTAATTTTACAATGACCGGAAGCGGACTTCCGCTACCCCCCAGTAATCAGAACCAACTCAACCGTTCTTCTCATTCCAACTCACTCAATCGTCTCGTTTCTACTCCTGGCAGAAAACGAAATCAAAAGTCAATCTATCTCTTCCAGTTAACAGTCTGACTTTTACAGTGTTACTCTTCACCAAACAAATATACCTTGAATAAATTCACACTATTTTTGATTTTTGTATAATTGATTTTCTTAGAGTTCTACATACTTCTACTACATTTCTACTAAATGGTATATTTTCAGTAAAAACAGAAAACGATTCCTGTTAATTTTATATGAGAATATACTCAAGCTAAGATGAGTATTTGTTTCCTAGTTATTGTGAATATTGTTATAGATTTAATGTGCAAAATTAAATCAATATCAATATCAACTTTTGAGGATATTTCTCAATCATTAATTTTAGAATATTTCTTTGTTAATTCTTGAATGTTGTTTCTTGGCTACAAAGTACTTTGCAAAAAATCATTGGTTTGAGTGAATACCTCATCCAAAATATTTTAAACAAATAAATAAAGTAATCAATTAGATTATCACATGATTAAAAGTTGTAACATATATCTAATTTTTGTGAAAAGAAATCGTTCTGGTGTTGAGAAATCCTTTCCTCAAATTATTTTCCCTATCAATGAATTTTGAATTTGTCTTCAAAATCTGAAATGTTATGGGTACTTTGAGGAAGAATGTATTTAAAATTATTAAATTGAATTGAAATTATGTATTGAAAATTTATTTTCCTGAAAAATTATTGCTAATAACATGCCTATTTCATAACACTATCAAATATCTTTTTCTTGATTTTTTGCAGGGTTATAATACATTTCCTCAAACATTTTGTGTCTTAATTCAAATTAATTATTTATTTTTGTACCAAGTTATTATATTTCTCAGAAATAGTTTCTCAGATTTAAAAAATAAATTATTTATGATAAATTATTAATTTTATAAAATTGTTTTTATATTTTAAAATACTTAGCATATATAATTTCTATTAAAATAGTTTATAATAAAAAAATGTTTAGCTTGACTATAAATATTGTATAAGGAATTGTGAATTTATGTAATTTTAAAAAAGAATTAACCATCAAAGCCAACTAGTATTTGCATAACGTAGCTTCTAATGCATAACATTAGCACATAGCTTTGAGGGAAAATTTGCAATTTGAAAAAAGTTCTTACTATTTACTTAGTTTTGTTCAAAACACAGTTTTGCACCATGAAATAAGGTCTTAAGATAGCTTTTTTATCAGCAAATCGAATGAATTGTAGAATGCTTAAAAAATTCCATTTAATTACTATTTTATTAAATATTGAAGATGTGTTTCCTTGCATTTACATTCAAATACATTAGCTATTGGCAACATATTGGGATAAGCCTATATTTTGCAGTGGGCAAAAACAGAACTTTTTATAAAGTCAAAGAAAAAATAGTAAATATTGTTATTTTCTTGTAAAAAAATATTTTGAGAATTCTGAGAGAAGAATTCAATGGCATAAGTATTTTTTCTTTTGAGCATACAATTTCAAAAGAGGAGAGAGAGACATGTCTCTGTTCTCAGAAAAAGTGGGGTTCTGATACAGGAAGTTTGTTTTATAGCATATGCAACTTTACAATAAATTCAATTCTCAGTTAATTACAATTTAATTAAAAAATGCTGCAATCAAAATTTTGAACTGAAATAGCTTGTGTTTAAGTTAATTAAAGATCAATATCTATATAGGTGAGATAAGTTCCATTCCATGCAGATATTCTCAATTCAACCCTGAATGATCAGAATAATGATTTCATTATTTAAATATGGAATAAAAAAATTTTTTAATTCTCTCTAAATAGTCAACAAATATTTTTTTTTAATTTAAAGATGAATAAACACAATTTGATAAGTTATTTTGTTATTAATTGCAAAATTAAATGTTTGAAAAATCCATTGAAAGGTTATTAAACTGATTTTAGATTTTGGTACATAGTGAAGTACTAAACTGTTTTTCCTTGAATATCCAAAGCTAATTATAATACAATTAAAATATATAATGAGTATTTTAATAATTATATATTTCTTTCAATTAGAATTCACTTTTAAAATGAATAAAAAATTAAGGAAATTCTGATTCATATGTTTATATTAAAACTAGGAGACTGTGGCTTATAGTGGTAAAACTCAGAATTTAAAAAATATTCATATATATATATGTGCTTACTTAGCTTTGTTCAAAATACTGTTCTACTCTACAAAATAGCATTTCATATGTTCTTCTCTTCTTCTTCTTGAGCTTGTCAGATATGTGGCACCTCTGCATTGTTGCATTTTGTACCATGCTCCTAGCCCAATTTTTTTCCTAGTACCATTGTCTTGGGTCGCCTACTTTGTTTATAAAGTCTGATAGGCCCTCAATGGAGTTAAAGTGTAACTCTTTAGGATATGGATTACCTAGAGTAGTGAATCTTGTAAGGGCAAGAGCATCACACTCATATAGGATATGATGAACTGATTCTACCTCTGTGTGGCATTTTCTACAAATTGGTTCCTGTTTAAAAAGTCCCATTATATGAAAATGTTTCCTGAAATGATAGTGCCCAGTAATGAAGCCTACAATTGCTTGAGTCTTCAATCTTGGGAGTCTAAGAATTTCAGATGCAATTTTCTCAGATGAATAAAAATCATACTTTTTGCATGTTTCTATCCAGGAGAGTCATGCCAAACTTTGTTCATCTCCTGTTTTTCCCATTTTTGAATGGCCTTCCTCGTAGTCTTCATGTTGATCCCACAAAAAGGTTCCATTCCTATTGGATTGAAAGAGGATCCCTGTTTTGCAAGTTCATCAGCTCTTTCATTACCTTCTATTCCTATATGCCCTGGCACCCAAATAAGAATAATTTTATTCCCATTTGCCAGTTCCTTAAGGAGACTTTTACATTCCATTACAATTTTTGATTTGGCTTGGAATGAATAGAGAGCCATCAATGCAGCTTGACTGTCACTGAAAATAAGAATACGCTTACCTTGGCAGCCCTTCTTTAAATTTATCTGCAGACAGTTGGCGATAGCAAGAACTTCCGCCTGAAAGACAGTGGCATGTTCCCCAAGCCCTTTATAAAGACTGAATCTTGGTGCCACGCCACAGACCCCCAGTCCTGAGAGGTTGCCTTTTTTTGATCCATCAGTAAACCAGATAAGATCATTGCTTTTTATTTCAATCGTGCTGTTTTTCCATTCTTCTCTGGTAGGAACAACTACCTCAAATGGTCTTTCAAACACATATGTTCTTTCCATGCTGTCTGAAGGCATTTGGAGAGTTGGGTGGTTGATTTTTTTGGTAATAGTAGTATGACCTCCAGAAGAGGGCTTATCACACCACTGATTATGCAATTTCATTCTATATGCAGTTATTCTGGCAGTGCTGCATATGAAGGTATCTAGTGGAGTCAGGTCCAGAATTGCCTCTAGTGCTCTGGTAGGTGCTGTGGACATTGCACCTGTGATACACAAGCAGGCCATTCTTTGCAGATTCCCTGGCTTGTCCTTCACAGTTTTCTGTTCCACCTTACACCACCATATCACAGATGCATATGTAAAAGTAGGCCTGACAATTGCTGTGTACATCCAAAACATTTTTGGCTGTAGACCCCAGTTTTTACCAAGCATGTGTCTGCATGTCATAATGCATTTTTTTGCCTGATTGATTTTGTAGTCAACATGTTTATTCCAGGTGAGTTTTTGGTCTAGAATTAAGCCCAGAAATTTCACCTCAGAAGCAACGTTGATTTCAACCTCAAAAAGTTTTGGGATAAAGAAATTTCATATGTTAGTGAGCTAAAATCAGTTTGAATGAGAGTGGAACATGTGAGGGGAAAAAACCTTTTATTTACAGGATTATTAAACATTGAAATCTAGACTCTTCATCAACATTCCACTGTATTTCTGATTGATATGTATTTGAAAATCAAAACAATTTCTCTCCAATCGATAAAGTAATAATTTCTGAAAATTGCAACAAAAAATTAAGTTTTTTGTAAAAGAAAAGTGAGAATGCAAAATAATAATAATCCATTGCCATAAACATTTTTGGTTTTTTTTCTCAGTGGTTACATGTACTTAACAATTTTAAAATTAGGAAAAGAACTATTGTCCTTTCCTCCTTATTTCTTGAAGCAAGAAGAGTTCCAGAGTAGAATGTTAAATCCCAGCAAAATTAACTTCAGGAATTCATGTAACAGTAAGTTAATGTCTGGTATTCTAAATATTGGAGTGAAACTTTCCTTGTATTTTAATTTAGATTCCGACATCCTGATACAAGTTACTCTATTTAGCATGGCCAGTCTCAATTTGATTGTGGATAAAAAATTTGGCAGATAAGCTAAACAAATGTTTCATTTACATAGGTGGTAGTCATTATCAAACTATTTGGTTGTTCTTATTTAAATTCTATTTTATTCTCTGTATAAGAAGGTAATATAATTGATGGTTTATATTTCTAAAAATTTTGAAACAAAATAACCAATAGAAAAGGATTTTTGATTGTCTTAGATTTGCATAAGATCTATTTTGTTGAAATAGATTTTACAACACTTTGTTTAATACAATATGTAAATCTCATTTTTATTCTGTGGTAATGGATATTACACATGATTGCAGAGCAACATAAACATTGCTTTATCTTTTTCAAAATAAAAGCACTTAAAATTGTCCTCAAAAAAATTTTTAATTTTCATAACCTGTTCTTTATTGGATTTTTTATATTATTTAGGGTGAAAATGCCTTTGGTGAAAAACTTTTAATTTTATCAGTGAAAAGGTGTTTTTAGCATATAATTTATTTAATACATTCTTCAATTTTAGATTCGAAAAGTAACATTTGCTGATCCACTTGTCGAAGAAAAACTTTTTCGAATTGATGACTACATTTGCACAACTAATTTAAGGCAAACCAGTGAAGGAAGTGAAAAGAACTTTGAGATTGAAATTGACAATATATCTTTACCTGAAATTGTTAAGGTAATTAATATAATTAAATTAAATATATTAGCTCTAAAAGAATGTTATGGTAAATCATTTCTTTACATCTGTAGTAGACAAATGAATACTTACTTTTGTTTATTATTTACATAAAAATTGTTTTTATACTTTTTAAATCTATGTTTTTTAAAGAATTTATATGTTTATATTTTATAAAGTTCTTATTTTGCTTAAAAGAAATTCTGTACTAACCATTCTTCCAATTTTTTTGAGTCCTCCAATATTATACTTGCTCACAGATTTATTTCTAACATTTTCATTAACTTAAAAAATAAAATTAGAAAAATTTTGAATTTTTTTATAATATGTATATATATAGAGAGAGAGAGAGAAAAAGAGAATAAATAATGTTTCCAATAATTAAAAAAATAGGGAATAATAAGTATTCAATGTGTGCCGTGTGTAGCATAGCAGGATAAATTTTTGCAAAAAGCTTATGCAAATCAATAAAATAATTATATTTGTAAAAAAAAATTTCAAATTTTTACTTATTTATTTCAATTTTGAGAATAAGTGATGAAGATATTTTCCTACTTATTAAAAGAATCATCTGATACCAAAATAAGTATTTTTTTAACAATAAGAAGGCAATTAAAATTGCATAAATTAGTTACATACATAAATTACAAACATAAATTAGTTATGTTTTTAAAAATGATTTTATTATCTGCTCTGAAAAAGAACTTTTTCCTATAGTGAAAGTATACTTTTTTCATTCTTGTTGTTCATGTTGAGAATTAAAAACCACGAAGTATTTATGTTGAAATCATCATTTAACTTTTGTAATTGATACTTAAAGTACTATCAAATATGAATATTACTAAAGAGTTATAATTTCAAAATTTAAAAAAAAAAAAAAAGAGAGAGAGAGAGAGAGAGAGAGAGAAGAGAAAATTGAATTTAAAACATGTATTTTTGACACTACACTAAAATAGAAAATTCTAATATATGCTGCCTTTTTGCTCTCTTAAAATACTTTTTACAAGTAACAGGCCGTATTCACACATTGCAAGACTAGAAAATCTGCTAAATTTTCGAGCATTCACTTTTGGCAAGCATGTGCTAAGAAATTAGAAATTCAGCATCCATCTTGTTGAACAATTTCTCATCAAGTTGGAGATCTGAACTCCAAAAACAATATGGTCAAACAATGAGTTCCATGACTGAAGAAAGCTAAGTTAATTTATCTGATGACTTCAGCAAATTTGAGTTGCTCTTTCATGGACTCCTAACAAAGAACCCCTTTGCTGTCTAAAATTTTTTTCAAGAATATTTTAATATAGACTCACATGTGATACATACAGAAGAAATATCATATGATGATATTGAGAATATAATGAATGGGAGCAAAAGAGAGCTTTCAGATATCCAACAAGAAAAATATGTAATGCAAAGACAATCTGCAAAATATGTGTGCTATCTGTGTGTTGTGAACTTAATGCTTTACACAACTGAAGTACTTTTCTGAAGGAAAAAACATCAATGGTTTTATATAATGCAAAAAAAAGAAAAAAAAAAAAAAAAAAAAGAATATATGTTTTCAAAAATGTAGTTTTAAAAAAGAAAAAAGTTAAATGATTATACTTTGCTTGGTTATATTTGGGTTAAAAGTTAAATGATTATATTTGGGTTTATGAAAGTTAATAAAAGCTTGTTTAAAATAAATCTTTTGCTATTTTTGTTTTGTATTATAATTTTAAATCATTGTGAAATAGCTGAAAACCCAATCTACTTACTTCCCTGCTGTTTCACTTTTCAATGGAATTTATTAAATAAAACTTACTTTTTATTTACCAAATTGAATGTTTATATAAATAGATAAGTGAGAGTTCAAAATAATTCTCTAAAGTTCAAAGTTTTACATTTTGGCAGTTATGAATGGGTAATAAAATATTAAGTGTTAGATTTAATATATTTCAAAATAATGAAATTAGAGGTGTGCAAGAAATATTACTTCTTGCACACCTCTATATAAATAAAATACAATAAATGTAGAATGTAATTTTTGTGGTAAAATATTTTCAGTTGAAGCACTATCCAATTTAATTCCATGAAAGATATGATCATTGAAATTTGGTTAATCCTTAATGCATTTCTTTACAAGTTTCAAAATAGATCAAACAGCAAGTAATACTCGCTGTTTGATCTATTTTGCTATTGTTAGCACAATATTCTCAATATGCATAAATTTCATTGGAATTTTAAATTTGTTTTCAATTTTATTTTGGGTAATAAAATTTTAATTATTTTAGAAATAAACTTTTTTATAATTTGTAAAATATTAATTTTTAAAAACATGTTGTTATATTTTAGCTATAAAACAGTTTTATTGGCTTTTTATTCTCTAATTTATTAGCAAATAGTTACTCCTTGAAATGTGTAAACTTCAGTTTTTAATCAAATTTTTAATTTTCGCACTTGCAAATAAATTTTAATTTTTATCTAGTGAACCATTTTCTTTTAGTAAATGAGTATTTTTCCATATTAAATAATTTCTTTAATTTATTAGATTTTCTTTTGAAAAATCTGAAATATTTTCAAATTAACTTAAACAATGATCTAAAAAACATGTTTTAAAGTCCTGCTTTGCATTTTAGCAGAATTATTAAGCTCTACATTCATTAGTTTATTCAAATGGTTAAGTTTTTATTATAGCATTATTTTATATGTGTTATATAGTTTTTTTTTTTTTTTTTTTTTTTTTTTTTTTTTTTAACACCCTAAAAGCAAATTTTTACTTACTTTTTATATTTTCAGATATGTTATTCTTAATGTACATTGTATTTTATTTTTGTATATTTTATTACAAAAACTAAATATATATTGTTTGCTCTCATTGATATTCCATGCTAAAAAAATACAAAAAGCAATTATTTTAGCAATAAATGTTTATAAAATTAGTATTCCTTTTTTATGTTTATTTTCAGATTACAAAACCTAATGTTTTGACTCCCATATCCCTTGATAATATTCCTTCTTCATGTGAATACCAAAATTCTGATACTCTAACTTCATATAATGCTACTCCTGTGTCACCTGCTTTAATAAATTGTAAAGATAGTATAAACAGCATATTAAAAGATTTGACATCTCCTACATGGTTTGTAAAACATTTATTTATTTGTTAATATTCTATAACACAAATAATGTTTAAAAACACTAGAGTATAGATACAGTAGAATATAAATTAAGCTTATTTTCTTCTAACAAAAATCAAAAATTTGAATTTTTTCTTTCGTATGCTTGGTTTTGATAAAAATTATATTCATATGATCTGTATGTACATAATATGTTAAATTTTTCATATAGTATGTTAACTTTTCATAATTAACAAAATGTGCCTGATTTAAACTATATACCGTATTTTCCTGTATATAATCCGCAGCGGCGTATTATCCGCATGGCCGTTTTTTCGAGTAAAAGGAGAAAAAAAGCGTCGCATATTTTGCGGGATTTTTTTTACGGCGAATAGTCTAAAATATGTACTGCTGATAATATAGGTGTCACATAAAATAAAAAAATGCACAGTAGGATTAACAATTTAATAAATTGTATAGAAAAAAAAGCATTTATTATGAAAAATATCAGTCTTGATCCAGTTCATCGCAAAGTGCGATAAACTTGAGATGAAAGCACGAGATCGATCAAAAGCGGTAATTTTGAGAAAAGTCTTGTAAAGTTTATCGATATTTAGCTTCTAATAACTTTTAAAACGATGCTAGACATATTTAAATTAATATATATTTGCTTCGTTAATATTTAAATGAAAGAAATGGATTATTTACAAATTGTGCATTTTATACAATTTTTTTTTTATACCGCGCGTGCTTTTTCACTTCACATTAACACATTTGACGCCATTGTTTTTATTTGCTTTCGCTTCAATATGACGATATACGAATTTGAATATTTTCAAAACGAAACAGCTCACATCAAGACAAATTGCAAAATGGCGTTAGCGAATTTACAACCGTAAAATCTTTAAGAGGAACCGAATTCGTTTTTGAATGTAATTGTACGAAGCCGATTATAGTTTAAACAACTCAGGTGTGTCCTGGTACCAATTGTTATTTATTTTATGAAACATAAACAGTATTTCTTTCAAATCTTTCTTGTAAGCTTTTCTGATGGAGACTGTTTTTTATCAGATAATACGCACAACGAAATTTTGAACTTTATTAACACATAATCCGCGGATTATATACAGTAAAATACGGTACCTTTTATTCTATATAAACTATATACTTTTTTTATCAAATATTTCAAACATTTATCATTGCCATGATATCTTCATAAATTTAACACTTTGTTAATTTTATTCAATTTTGTGTTATAACGACATCAATATTTATTAGGACTAATGTATTATTCATGATTATGCGTACCGATTAGTAATGATTGTTTATTGACACTTATTTTTAGTGAATTGTCTGATTAATTTTTGTGATGATTTTTCTTTAGGATACGAGGATTAGAAGCTTTACTCTTGTCTAGAAATATCACAACCATTGGTGATTTATGCAAATTGAACATTCATGAACTGAATGCTTTGCCTATTAAATCTCCAAAATTGCAATCATTACACAATGCTCTTTTCTCGCACCTTGTTCGCACACAGAAAGAAGTTGCAGAAAAAATTACAGAAGTAGACCATTCTTATGCAGATCATTCAGCCAAAGATTTTTCAGCAGCTACAAATGCTGATGTATTTGATAATGGTAATTTATTGTTCTACATTTATTAGAATATTCATTTATAAAAAAATTTGAATTCAATTAATATTTTTGTATTATAATTATCTTTTTCACTTATGTTGAATGATTCTGCTTTATTTAATTTTAAATCTATTTTATTAATATTGGAATACAATATTTAAATACTCTCTCTTGATAACTGTATCCAGTTTATTACAAACCATGTAAAAAAAATTATTTCTATTAGTGTAATGTAGTGTAACTTACAGAAATTGCGAATTAATGAAAGCAAGTTTTCACCATTCCCCCAAAGAGTCCTTTGGGCAGAAAAAATAAATTTAATGGAAATTTAAGTTATTTTCTGGAAAAGGCAATAAAAGAACATCTTATTCCAGGATACTAAATATTTGAATAACCCTCTTAATAATATGAAAATAATTACACAATTTATGCATAAAAAAATAAATGATTTTTAAAAGAAATCACTTCTAAATTATAAAATACATATACTGAATAGTTCTGTTAATAAAACACTTTATTATGCATACATTATCATTAGTTGAAACTTAATGTTTATTATTTTGTGTTTCATTTCATATAACTGATAAAAGAAAAGTAAATAATAAATGTATATTTATCATTTTTTTATTTATATATCTTTCATGAACTTCATTACAATAATAATGTCTTATTTTTAGTGGCAACTACTGATGAAAATGTATCTGAAATGTTTGCAAGAATCGCAGAGGGATTATTAGACAATGACAATATAAAGCATGTTCCAAAAAACGTTTTAATAGCACTCTCAAAGAAATGTATGAATGAAGTTGCTGAAAGATTAGAAAATGCATAAGTTAGAATCTTATAATCTGTGATAAGTTATTTTTAAATATGAATAGAAATTCTTTTCAAAAGAATTTTTCATCTAAACTGTTTGCTTATTAAAATAATAATTTGGTGAACATTAATTATTTGCGTAATAAATTGTATATATTAATGCTCTGCACTCATGTACAAAAAAATATAAAATTGTGCAACAAATGTATATATTTATGTGTTAATAGTTTACTTGAATATGTATTTTGCAAATGAATTCAACAGTAATAACAAAATTAAAAAGTATTATGTTTTATAAAAAAAATTGTATAAAATAAGTTTTTGAATATAAAAGATATTTATTCATTTTTTTTAATTATTATAATTTTTAAGTTTCTGTCAGAAATTTTTATTTTATAAGTTTTTTTTAATAATCAAATGTACTCATAATAAATGAATAGAAGATTTGTTTACAAATTTACTGTCTCACAATTATATAAAAAGACTTAATACATTGTCTTCAAAATTATTTTTCTACATTATTTATTTTTATTTTTAAATAAATATGAAAACTAGCTTATATCTGTGATAAGTATATTTTTTATTGTATTAGTCTTTAATTTTTCTTATTGATCGAATTTTTGAAAATATAAATATACGAAGCTTATCTAAGAATTGGCGTATCTTTAGTTAAACACTATTACCTTTTTGTTTAAAAAAATATCATTTAAAGTGTTTTAAAGCAAAATAATATTTTGTTTGATTTTTAATGTATGTGTATAATTTCTGATTGGTATGAGCATTTAAACAAGACTTATGAATACATTTAAATAAGTTTATAAATGAACAATAAATACATTTTATAAAATTTGATTTTTATTTATTTACATAATGTGTTAATTTAAATCAACATTATTAACAATCCTCCATCAAATTGAGTTTACTTAAATTAATAAACTTTTTTGTCAGTAAAATTTTGCTGGGACATATATTAAGCAAAACAATACTAAATACAGTTTAATTTTCTTGTAGGATTCAAAGTCAAGAAAATGTAACAAATTATAATCAAGTAGATAATTGCTATCTTATATATTTCAGCAGAATTCATTGTTGGCGTTCCTGCAATTCATTTATTGTATATTAAGTCAATTTTGTATGTGTTCGGTCAAACGTCTTTGTATAGAAAATATAAACTAGTTGAATAATTCCTTCCTGCTATGTCAGTTCATACATCATAGAATTCATAATTAATGATTGTTCAATGTAAAACTTATATTTGATTAAAGGCAATATAAATTTAAAAAATACCTTCTATACACATTTTTATATAATGAATGAAACTCTAAAAACAAATTCAAAGCATTTGACTAAAAATATTTATAAATATTCTAAATTTAAAATTATAGGGCAAACTATGTGATAAAAAATATCATCTTTAACCTTCTTCTTTTTAGAAATACTGGACTTTTTTAAACTGATAAAAACACAATATTAAATTAGACTTCACAATATATATATAAATAATTTCAATTAATTTTTATTCAACTTGTAGGAAAATATTCATAACATTAAATTTGAACTAAATATATAATCAAACATTAAAACATAAACCATATCAATTAATTACATACATTGTACTATATACATAAAATGGATACAAAATTTCTATTCAAAAAAACTTTGTTATCAATTCAGTTTAAAATTTATGATAAATCTTATTAAATAACCTGACAATATTTTTTCAAATCATATTAATTTTTTAATATCTTTAACATCTGCTTTCATTCTCAATTCAGTTTTCCCAACATCATATATAAGAGAATTTATTCTCTCCATTTGTTCTTGCTGTTCTTTATTTACCTCAGAAGCTAAAGCTTGTAAATTGATTAACATTTTTGAAATTTCTTGAATATCTTCATCAGATATCATATCACTTTTTTCTTGTAACTGTTCTGAAGATGATAAACAGCTACCTTTTGTCGACTTTTCATCTGCATTCAATAGACGTGAGTTTTGGAAACCTGCCAAAAGATATATAATGTCATAGTTTTGAAAAGCATCCAAACATAATGTAAAAATAGCTAGTAAATTATATCTATGATGAATGTATAAAATACAAATTTTCAATATTTATTGACTTGCAAAAAGTAAAATACTAGTAATAAACCATTTATTTAAAAATTTGAATTAGAAACTATAGCTCAAAGTAAAACAATTATATTTCATAAAATGACTAAAAAAAATATTTTAATGAAAAATATATGTTTAAAATATGTATAAGTTCATAAATGATCAAAGTAAAATTTTTCTCCGTTAGGTTTTAGAAAATAAAAATTAAATCAAAATAAGTTTTATACATTATTATTATTATTGTAGTTATAAAAATTCATTATAAATGATTAAAGATATCATGTATATACATTTGTTTGTTCCAACATGTTTTTTAAACTACTCAGTATTGAGATTTTTAGAGTATTTCTTTAAACTTCTTGCATTTAACTTTTTTTTTCTATCCATAATGATATTTAAGCTAAAGGTGTGTCTAATATGATGGAAGTGAACTGAACTATATGTATGTAATATTAAATGATTATCCTTTGGTTTGTCTGGCTGTCAAACAGTTAGCCCTCTGGCTTTCAGTTCAACAGCATGTGGATTTCAAACCCATTGTGTGTAAGGATGTTTGTAGTGGCTTAGAATCCACTTAAAATTGTAGGTCTCAGTCTAAGTAGCACTTGTGTGCAAAAATTCACAATTTGTTTACTCACCACTAATTAGCACTTGTGACAAAAAATTTAGGGACAAACAAATCAGTCAACTTTTAGTATCTTGAGATGTTAATATTCAGTTTTTCCCTCCATTATCTTTAGTATTTACATTCAAAATATGTATTATTAAGAATTATTTTAATGATTTTAACATTAACTCACTTTAATATTATCTTTACCATCACCTCCCCCCCCCAAAAAAAAAAGCCTTATTGCTACTAAGGTTTTAATTTTTATTTCTTGTATATTTTTTCAACCAAGATAAAATTTAGAATCTTGTTTCCGGTTTTATAATTCTATAAATTATTCAATGAAAAAAGTAATGACTATCTTTATTAATGTCATAAAATTCTCATTAGATGTATTGGATTTTTCAGGCTATCTTTCCCCTTTTTATTAAAATACAAGTAAAGATTTGATTAAAGATGTAATTTTGAAATCAGATTTCATAAAACATTCAGAATTACAAAAGGAGATAGAACATATTAATTATGTTGACTTTTTTTTTTTTTTTTTTAGTTTCTGAGGAATCATTGTGCATTTAAAAATTTAGTGCATCAAGGATATCTTTTATTTGAGAATTGTAAAGTTTAAAATTCTTTTATTATGAACATAAGTTTATTGTGTTTCTTAAATTCTTTTTAAAAGAAACATCCTGCAATATTTCCATCTCCAGAAAGTGCATAACTTAGATTTGGATGGTTTATTGATGTATTAAACAACCCTTCAATCTTGATAAAATTTAGAAAAATAATTTTGGTTTATAGAAAGTAGATATTTAATTTCTAAAACGAAGAATACTATATATTTACTGAAAGGATGTAAAATTGAATTTGCTAAATGAAATAGCATTTTTTAAATGTTCTTCATTACTGAACTCATAATGAAATTTGATTATATAAGGTAAACACAAGAACAATCTTTCTATTTTTGTGTTGCTATTAAATGAAGTGATAATAAGTATGACATGATTGAGACACTAGTCAGTTGAGAGTAGGAATATCAATCATTGTAAAAACAGGTCCACTGTGCACATTCATCAATCATAAGTTGTACTACAGTGAAGAAAAGAGGACATGCTAAAAGAGCTTGTTTGATGTTATTTTCTTTATAACTTCAAAATTGTCAATCAAGTCTGTGAATATGTCAAATGTTAGGTGATAGTGCTGTAAATGATGTCACAACATTATCACTCTAGGATACTGTACCACACAGCGCAAAGCCACCTCTACCCAAGATTATACTTTGTGTCAAGAGGACTAGTCGTCAAGTGGTTCACTATGAGCTGCTACAAACAAGCACTGTACTCAGCAATTAGAACATGTGCAGCAGAGGGAGCCAGCACTGGTAAATCATAAAAATGTACTGTTCTTGACCAATAAAGTGAGGTGGCCAGGAGTACCATACAGCGACTTGGTTGGCAAATTTTGTGTCATCCTCCTTATTCACTTGACTTTACACCATCAGATTACCACTTCTTCCATTCCCTGAACAATCATCTTCATATAAATTCCTTCACAATGAAGCAAACTTGTGGTAAAACTCAAGGATTTTGTACATTGAGTTTTACTGCACAACTAGATATACGTTGGCAGAAGGCGTTGTACATTAGTTGTCGATAGTCATTACTTTGAGGACTAACAATAGGCTACACTTGTTGTTGCTCATGTTCTTTTGCATCATTATAAAAACGATAAGAATTTTCTTGTATGTATACAGTTGTGACTTATTATTTATAAGTTATAACAATAAATTTAAATTTATTCAATAATTTTACGTAAAAAAGCATACACAGTGACTAAATTTATCTTTTGACAGTATTTTTCTCAATCGCTAATAGCAGAAGTCAAATCACTTGGCTAGTCCTGCCTTCACACTATTTGTATCATAGTTGCTGGCTGAGAAGCTCTTTTAATCTTGTTGGTTGTTATAGGGATCAGACGATTATTACCAACTGCCTCAGTGATCACCTTCGTTCTCTGAGGGTTTTAAACACTATGAGGTCAGTTGCAAGTTCTCCATTGAACAGGCTTCTCCTGACCATATTTTATCTTCTTTGAGATTATCCAGGCAAGATCTTTATGATAACACACTGCTGGTTTTGGATGTTTTTAGGGTGAACAAATTCAGGGACGATATAATTCTACTATATTCAGGATCAGCATCATTATCTTTTGATAGTAACTTCCTAATTTTAATACAGGAAGAGTTACTTTAATTTTACAATTGAAGTATAAGATTTCTTAAATGTTTATTTTTCCTCAAAACATTAATCATTTTTTATTACAAAACTTTAAATATTTAGGTATAACTGACTTAATTCTTATTGTTTGTTATGAGTGCATTAAATGGTCAACAATATTTTAATAGCAAAGAGTGCAATAAAATTTTTTATAACTTACCACTAGTTGAAGGACTAGAATAGGAGATTGAAGAAGAAGGGAAAGAGCCATTCTTATAAGAAATTTTGTCACTTAAGCTGGGCAAAGAATTGAGAAATCTGAGAAGCTTATGAAGTTGAGGGCATATAATATAACATGATTTCTCCACAGTGTCCATTGAATACATGAAACAAATCTTCCAACGTGATAAAACCTTTAAGAAAAATTAAACTTATTTTAACATAAATATTATAATCATCAATCAAAAAATAAACAATACATTTTTGTTATTAGGACAAGATCAAGAATAAAATAGAGCTAAATCTTCATTATTTTGAAGATTTGACAATATTAAATCGTCCTAATAATAAGAAAAATCAAATAAGTTTAAAATTAAAATATTTATATATTTATTTCATAGAATTAATTTTGCATAACATTACTTAGTCAAGATAAAAAGTGATTTCATAAGAATCTCTTGATTTAACAAAGCAACAGTAATGAATCTTGATTCAATAACAGAAAAGTACAATAAATGAAAGACCAAAGTTACTTGTGAGGCATAAGGAAACACTTAGATTGGGTCAATAATATGTCTAATTAACAAAAACACTTAAAGACACTATAAAGCATTGTCAATATCTAATATTTTGTTACATCATACTTAAGAAAAAACATGGAATATTCATAGTGTTTATCAAAATCCCTCAATAAAAAAAATGGGAGTTATCTAAAATATGTATTTCATTTTATCATCATGTAATTGTCTATTTGTCAACAATACAAGGAAAATAAATTTAACAATAGTATATTGTTTTGAAATTATGTAAATTCTTACAATCAATACAAGACAATGTTTGAATCTTACAAAAACTACAAGTTGCAATGGTAATATTTTAATTAAACTCACAAAAAATTTCATTACATTAAATTTGCAAATTAAACAAATAATTGATTAGAAATGGTGTAAAAATAAATTAAATTTCTTCTTTTTTAAAAAAAAAATTTTTTTTTTATTTATTATTATTTTTTTATTGTGATAAGATTTATCCTCCATAATGTAAGTAAATAAGTTAATGGCATAAAAATTGTTTCAATTCTTCCTAGTTTCCTGAAAAAATGTTTGTATTAATTCTGTAAACTAATAAAATAAACTAAGGGTTAGTTATTAATCATTCAATTGATGAAACCGAATTTTAAACTTCTATAACCATAATTTTTTTAATTATATAATATAGAAAAATATTTAAATTTAACAATTTCCCTGAATAAATTAATTAAACATTTAAAAAGCTTTAAAAGAAATCAATAAATGTGAAAAGAATTTTATACTACTTAAATAGGATTTAAAATTCTCAAGACAAATTTATTATTTTAGACTTAATAATAAATAGTAATTACTTTCATAACTATGTACCCATAATTAGACAAAATAATTTCATTTTTGTCAAATTTCCAATCAACTTTTATGATTAAAGCCTTACTAAGAGAAAAGTATTCAATAAGTATTTACAAATAAAAAAGAAGTAAACATATATTTATACCTGGAACAAGATGATTTCATTATAATTTACAGTCAGTTGTTTTACTTTGCTGTCATCTACCAAAACTATTTTTTCTCCAACAAATAATGTACCCTTATTCCATGCACAGCTTTCATCGTGTTTATTAGAAAATATATAACTAATTTTGAAGCATTTTTCAGGTTCTTTCTGTTCGGTAATACCAATATTTTTTACTGCCATCAATTTCAAAATATTACTTGGAAAAGACATTTCTTTCACGAACTTCTCAGCCACATTCAAATCTGAATTAATATGATTTATTGTACTTTGTGTTTCTTCTATTTGTTTACCTTGATCAGACAATGCATTTGCTGCTTCAACTAAAGTGGCTTCAGATTCATGAATAAGATTTAACAGATCCTTCCCCAAGTCTGTGCTACCAATCTCTGGTTTTTCTGGACAGGCCTTGTATTCTCTGGATAGCAATGTCTCTCGCCAAAATAGCTCTAATAAATTATATAAACTATCCCTGTTAGGAATAGAAGAAAACCAGTATTTTTCAGAATTAGCTGACACTACAAGTGCAGGATAAATTAAACTAGATTGTCTTTTCTCCAGAGCAGATAACATTTTGAGTGGTATACTAAGTGTTTCACTATCATCATAAGTAAATCGTATACACTTGTCATTTAAAAAGAAAATTCCAGTTTTCCATTTTCTGGAAGATGGATCATAATATGAAGCTGGGCTTTCATATATAGTTTCTTCACTAGTCATTAATAATAAACCTGGAAGAAAATATAGTATTATAAAAAAAAAAAAATTAAGGCAATTATCGATAGCTTGAGCTTGATCTACTAAAATATTCTTTAAATTGTTTATTGGGGACAAAAATTAATAAAAATATCAACAGGCATATAAATACATATTTAGAAAAATTTTTTGAATGAATTGAAAAAAATTTCATTGAGTTGCATTACATTTTTTTTTCTAATTTATATTTATTTAAGACACTTTTTTACATTCAATAAACAATTTAAAGTATATTTGATAGATCTGTTATAAGGTTTTTTTGTTATTGTTAAAAAAGTTAACAGTAGTAAAAAGAAAGATGTTTTTATGTGCATCATTTTTATAATTTTTTCTTATGTATAATGTTTAAAAGCAACAATCCACCTATTACATCATAATTGATATAACATTATATTCAGAAAATATATAAGGATTAGAACAATCAAAAATTTTCATTTCTTCACACCTCAATTAGTCATTACTTGTGAAAATGAAAGGGTTTTTATTTCCTAAAAAATTATTAGGATAATAATTCAATATTAATAACTGTCAAAATTTTTTAAATATTTTATGACAGAAAGAATTATGATAACTTGTCTCAGAATATATTTAATTTTATAAGAAATGTTTATGACACTGAAATAAATTTCCTTTATTAAACTGCAAAAAAATGTATATGATTTTTAAATATATGCTTCAATTTAAATATATCTGCATGATTTAAGCAATAAATGCTGATTTTCTTAGAAAAGCACCTTTTTCTTAAATAAATGGGTCCCTTATTTCATTTTGATTTATTTTTTTTTTTTTATTTTTTTATTTTTTTTTTTATTTATTTTTTTTTATTATTATTGAGAATAATCAGTAATGATTATTATAAGTTAAAATATATATCTATCAATAAATATCTGATTGTTTATAAAAATAGTATCTGCAACAAATTGTAGAATATAATAAAAATTACATTACTGTAAAAGAAATAAATAAACTTTTATTTTTAATAAGGAATAAAATATTCTATGTGTGTTAAAATATTTTTTCTTATATGTGTGTACAAGAGAACATAAGTTTACAGTAAATTTATTATAAATTATTATTGAAGAATAATTATTCTAAAAAAAGATTGTTTTTTCTGGTAAATCTGCAGTTGTACACTCTGTTCCAAAATGAATCTAACATCCAACAATGAACAAAAACAGTGACTTAAGGTGGAGGAAAGAGAATCAGTTGTGTTTTTTGATTTTGAAGATTAATTTAATTCTGATTTGAAAAATATAGTTGTTGCCAATAATAAAACAGCTAATAATTACAAAAAGATCCAATGCTGGCAAATTTATATATATAAACATATTTGATAAATAGTTATTCTTTGCATTCTAGTTTGAATATAGGATGTTGAATCTTGCAATTCAAGATTTCCAGTAAATTTATGTTATTGCAAGTTTATAATAGAGTTTGTTTGTTTACAGATGGCTCCATATTGATTGACAGTATCAATACTGGCACTGGCATCTTTTGTAGGCACTTCACATTCTTTACTTGTGTTGGAAGGTATAAAGCAACTTTTGATGTGGAGATTTCAGCTATTTAAATCACTCTGCCACAGTTTCAGTATTGGTATAAAAAATTTTCAAGTTCTGTTATACTGTCAGATTCTAAGGCTGCCTTCCTGACCATTGCATCATCTGATATTTCAAAACTTTGTATGACCCTCAATGATTTAGTTGAAAAACATAAAAAGGTTGAAATGCAGTGGGTACCAACACACTGTGGACTCAAGAAAAATGAAACAGCTGATTCCCTGCCAAAGAAAGCAACCAAAATTTTATAAATAGCAGATAAAACAATTCCTTTTTATACCCCCAATGGTTAATTAAAAATCTTTTGGAGAAGAGTTTTAGAAAAACATAAAAGAGACAAACATAAACAAGAAATGGGTCAATGAAATCACAAATATTCCACTTTTAGTCAAGAGGCAGAACTGTTCCCATTATCTGCCTTGTAAATAGCCATGATTGTATCTGAAAACAGTTTTATTGTATAAAAGTATTGTCAAGCCTTCTTTGCCAATTGTGCAAAATATAAAAGGAAATGGATGTGAATTATTTGAGTCATTACCCTGCACTGAACTCGATACATTTGTGACAGATTATGGAGAACTCAGCACAAGAACGATTTATAGACTTACAGTGATTTAAGTTTTGTTATCTGCATTTATTTTACTTTTATTTTAATACTTGTTATTTTGATTACAGCAGTCTTCTAATCTGCCCTTAGAAATTTAAAAAATGTTAGTTTCATAATGGTAATTTAACACATCCAAATGAGAAAATGTAGGTTAACTAAAAGATAATAGTTTTTTTTAGGGATTTTTTTTTAAAAAAAATTCTAATATTCTTAAATTATTTAAAAATTTCTAATATTCTAAGAAATATTCATGTAATTTGCCACTTTTTGATTTTTCTACCTATAAATTTTATTTAATTATTTTGTTTCCTTTGTCTTACATCCATTACAATGTGTATTTTTATAGATTACAAAGCAATGTATGACATTAATTTCAAGCATTACAATAGATCTAAGATAATCTATGACAATTATAAAGCATTTAATGTATTTTCCCATCTAAATTTTTAGTATGCTTAAAAAAGACATTATTCCTCAAATTACTTGTATTTTTCTATAATGAAAATAATCACCTTAGTAATTTAAATAATATTATAGATAATTGTGTTTCAAAAAAAAAGTTGCAATGAATCCATAACACTATATTTGACTGTTTTTTACCCTTAGCAATCTATGACCATTATGCTCACATTATCCCATTAAATAAGATTTAATTTCTTGTAAATTTTATTATAAAAATATCACGTTTTTTTTCATTCTTTTAATTACGTAAATTTATTTTTCATAGCTTTATAATTTTTTATTTAAGTTATTGTTATTTCTCTTTTTTCCCTCCATATTGAATATTTGCTATGCTAGAACATGCATAACATTGATCCAAAACTTTCAGCACAATTTTTAAACATATTATTTATTCAGTAAAAGGTACATTTTTTTTTTACATATGTCTAAATAATGTACCCAATATTTTTCATCATGTAAGGTTATTTTAAACTTAGTCCTGTTATTCAGTGCAGGTACCAAATTGGTGAATTACAGTGCCAGAATGGATTCTTTTAGATAATGAGTTTTTATATATGCTTGAGTTATCATGATTTTATAATGAATTCCATTGTGCACTGAATTTATTTTGGTGGCATAATTCTAGTATGTGTAACATGGTGGATTTGAAAAGAAGTAATGGTTAAGAAGGCTATATAATTTGCAACCAGCGCTTCATAATAAAAGTTAATATAAGTGCCAAATTTATAAATTACTCAATCAGAATCAGTTCTTTTATCAATTCTATGACATATTCTAACGTGCACAACTCATCTGCAGTGTAAGTAAGCCTTGAAGCTTATGCTTTGTTTTATTTTTTTCTAAGTTGATTTTTAAATGGTTGTGTGTATGAAATTTGGAAAATTTTCTCACAATTTGAAAGCTAAATAGATGTGATTTGGGTGTTATAATTTTGTAAAGCCATTTAATTTATATTTTTAAAAACTATTTTTGAAATTGAACTTATATTTTTTTAAAGTTATTTTTGAAATATTTGTTTTAATCTAAAGCTGAGGGAAGTTGATGATTAGGTAGATATTTTTACTTTGTGTTATTCTATTTGATTTGCTATTTCATAAAGTAAACTATGTATAATTTATTGAGTATAAAATAGAAATACTTGAGTTAAGTTTCTAGCTCAATTGTATTATTCGTTTAATTAAAACTAGAATAATGTTTTTTAATATGGATGACAGTACTTGGTTAATTAGAAACTGGAGTTCTCATAAAAAAACTTATGCTATTTACACGGTTGGAACCTAGCAGAGCACTTTTGGCATGAATAATTTTAGTTGGCAAGAAATTTCACCAGTTCTACTACTTTCATATACTAGATATGATAAACCTAGTTATTTCTGGAATTCTTATTTCATCATTTTGTTCTGCCTGGTTTCATAAAAATACATGTAAATAACATACACTTTTATGAAACCATAGTTTTCTCAAAAATGTTATTGATTTAGATTTACAGTGCAGTTAATATCTGCATGGTTGGTTTGGTTATATACAATATATTTTTGAAATGTCTGTAATCTTTGATTAATTACAATAAAAATTGATTATGGTCATATTTTAACCAATTATGAAGTACTTTTAAATATTTATATTTGCTATGCATAATGTAAAATCTAAGACTTTAGTTTATAGTTTCTAAGTGAATATGATAAAATATTCGATATTTAAAATCAAAAATAGAACAAGATTGCAATATTCGAAGCTGAGAATTGGACCCAATAGGGATTTTGAAAACTAGGATTTTACCACGACCTATTGTTGGGTTAGGCTATACATTAGGGTGCTCCTTTGATTCTCGCTAAGTTGGGGAAAACCAAAACGTGTTCTGATTGGTTTAGATCCAGTCGAGGCTCTGATTGGTTTATCGTTTTTAGAATTTTGAAAACCCAACTGATGTTATTTTTTAATGTTTATTGGAATTTGTAGGATCTTATAAAATGGTTTCGGTAAGAAAAATAAATCTTAAGTTTCTGTATGATTTGAGTAACAATGGAAAAAAAAGTGATTGACTGGTGTATAAATGAAGGTTTAATTAGTAATTGGTATAAATGCCCAGTTTGTGCAAAAGACATGTCTCTGGTCAAATTTAAAGATCAAACAGCTTTGAATGGAATCATCGTGTGAAAGGTTAAAATGTTTACCACATTAAACAATCCATTAGAAACTTTACCACATTAAACAATCCATTAGTTAAGGAATTTTATGTACCTGAAAGTGCAGATATTGAAGCTAAATAAAGTTAGTCAGTTTTTTTTTTTTTTTTTTTTTTTCCCATTTCTTTATGTGCTTACTCTTTTAAACTTTGTTATAATTCAAAATGCATTTTATTTGGTTTATTAAGTTTGCTTACATTGTTTTCATTGAAATTTCAGTATATTTTGCTCAACATACCTGTTAACAGTAACATCGCCAACAGGCATAAAAAAAAAATCACCAATTTCACCAAGGGGGCACCCTAATGTATAGTTTTAATTATTGTTTATTTGGTGATATTTTAAAAAATTGCGTCAAACGCCTTATGTGAATTAAGATTTTATCCTTTTGGTGGCCCAAGAATTTTATGGATTTGTAAGTCTTGATAATGTATTTAATTTGAATAATAACTACAGAATTATGTTTGAAATTTACATAGAAAGGTTAATCTGCCCTTTAGGTCCCCCACTTCGCCAAATCGCGAATTTGATGCGCTTTTTCGGGTATGGTCATTAATTATTCTTTTGTTTTAGCCTTTTCATTGGTCACTAATTAAGTTTCACTTTGAAATAGCGGTAGAATTTTCGCCATGGCATGTGTGATTTTGAAAACTCGCCAAGTAGGGGACCTAAACGCATTTTCACCCATTGAAATTCCGTGTGAAATTTACTTTTGGTATTCCGTTCGAAAATTTTTCTTGGACTTGTTTATTTAACTGAATAACAAGAAATATTATGAATCTCGATATTGAAAACTGCAAAATTTCGGATTCTTAATTTCATTTGACGAATGCTAAGTAAAAGCTAAAAATGAAAATAAATATCCATCGAAAATCGCACAAGATAGAATTTGGAACTACTTTGATATACCCCCCCCCCAAATCGTAAATTTGGCGACTTTTTTTCTCGCCAAGAGGGATTCTCGCTTAATACAAATAATTAATAACAAAAAATACTTTTAAAAAAAACTCAAAAAAATGGTACAAAATACAAGAAAATAATAAATTTGACAACAGCAAAAACCTAAAAGCTGAAAAAACCTAAATTGGTAATACTAAAATAAGAAACAGCAACCCTAAAAAGTACGTAAGGGGTGCCAGATTTAGCGCTTGATTTTTGGAGGGTATATCAAAGTTGTTCCTAGAAGTTTACCTCCAGACGCTTAAAAGTCAAAAAGCAATTTTATCAATCATTTTCATATCATTATGTAAAAATTGAAGAAAACACAGGGTAAAATCCTAGGAGACCCAACATCTTGATGACAAACTGAAAAAAAAAAGCACCAAGACAGAACAAAATAGGAAAATAAGAATTGCAGAAATAGTTAGGTTTATCATATTTTAGTATATCAAAGTAGGACTACGAAGACTGACGAAATTTATCGCCATCCAAAATTATTTGTACCAATGGTGTGGGCTCTGCTAGGATATAACCAAAACACTGAAATGACATACTTTGTCAAACAGGGAATATCAAAAAGAAAATATAATATATTAAAATTTTCAATAGATTATTTTTATTCAAACAATTTGTCACAAGACTTATTTATTTACATTTCAGTTCTACTAGACAACATGTTCTATTTATAATATGCTGCTTGTGTTAGTCTTAAAATGTTTATTCGCATCCAACCTTAGAAATGCTTTGGTATGGTACACCAAAAATATGCTATTATAATTAAAATTTAAGAAAAATTCCTAATACATTAGTATTTTAAGAAGTTTTGAAAGTTAATGTTCTATTTATAGAAAAAGATCAAATTTAAAGAAAAAGGTCCGTTAAAATTGGTGTTCTGGTATAGAAGATTTTAAGCAAGGCCTCCTAGAAAGCCTTGCTTTAAGTCATATTAATTATCAACCTAAACTTGACCTAGGTTGAAATTACATTGTTGTTGAAATAACTGAGGCATTATTATTCTGAATATTATTTACAAAGTTTTTTAGATTATCCTTCTTAACAGAATTTCATCTTGAGCAAATGATGCAATTGGTGACTATCAATGTTGATTCAGAAAAGGGAAATTTAGCTCTGAACAAATTTTTGCGCCACATTTTTGAAAAATCTTGCCAGTATTTTGAAAATTAAAATACACTTTCTTTTTATTAACTTCAAAACGGCTAATGATTGTGTTATCATTACTTTCTACTTGTAGCTCTTCCTAAGCTGAGCATCCCTAATAAACTTTTAAAGCTAATTGAAGCCATTCTGACTCAAACAGTTTCTTGTGTAAAATTATTATCTGGTTCATTGATTAAGTTTGTCGAAATAAAAAACGGCGTGAGAAAAAGAAATCCTCTTGCTTGTCATGTTTTTTATTTATTATATATATATTTTTTAATTTTACCTTTGAATGGACTGTTTGCAACTCAGGCATCAACACTAGAGGTACAATATTACCAAATGTTCAATATCTTGCTTATGCTGATGATATCGTGATCATCGCACACACTAGGAATGTTATGCTAGAGGCAGGATTTTCCATTAAAAAGTCAATCTATACATGCAGTTAGTAATAATTCAATGACTTTTAAATTTTTAGAGGTTAAGGATTATAAATTTAAAGTATAGTTAATAATTTTTTATATTTAAACTCAAATATCAATTTTCAAAATCATGTGGTCATTGATATTAAAAGATGAATTTTGGCAGCTAATCAATGCCTTCAAGGCTTAGGTAACTTTTTTAAATATAAATTAATCAGAAGAAATAATAAAATTATATTACATAAAATACTTATCATATCTATGTTCACCTTATGAGACTCGAACGTTTACTAAATCTCAGACAGAACAGCTAGCTATCTTCGAAAGAAAAGTTCTGAGGAAAAATGTTGTTGCTTATCTACAACAGGGCTAGCGGAGTCAGATGAAATAAATGAATCTGTTGATGGAAAGGAAATCGATGACAAGGTGGAGGGGGATTGAAGATATCGTCCCATAGAATATTCATACTGTCCAGGATAAGTTCAGGAGATGCCTGGTGTTTGTGGCATTTGGGACAGAGGGAGAAGATTTTGTTACCCACTACGAAGGTGAGGCACTTCAGTAGCCAAAAGCAAGAGGTGCAAGGCAAGCGCTGGATTTCCTGTCACAGGAAAGAGACAGAGAAAGTCCCGGCTTTCTACCTTTGTAGTAGTGGTGAATCTGCTAACAAAAGTTTAAAATCAACAACAGTTACAAGCGCAATTACGTCCCATAAGTTTATACATAAATTCATTTTTATAATTTATATAAACTATAAATTTTATTGTTAGTGTCCTTTTTTAAGGTGAGCTTCAAAAAACATGTTGTTTCTTAACTTTTGAAGACCAGAATAGATCAGAGTAAATCTAGCATTTATAGAAAATACTTTATCAAAAATTTTATATTATAAAGAGACGGCTGCAATACTATTTAGGTGAGCATCTTATCAAAAAGAGATGAAAGGAATCCATTACAGATTAGGAGAAACCTACAAAACTTTCAAGATTTGCGTGCCGAAGACAAAGGTAGTTACTTCTATCTCTGGTAGTAATTATTAAACTAAACTTTGTAACTTCTCCCATAACCTTTAAACTTGACCCAGAGGTCAACCAGCATTTCAGCTGTCATTAGTCAATAAACTCAAACGGAAGAGCAGAAAATCGTATTCATTAGTAACTTAACATAAAAGTAATTGTTATTTAGTTGAGCTACAAAAGATTGATGTCTGATGGCTCATTGATCAAATTAGCACTTTATAAAACACTTATAATATCTTGCACTTTCAATTCTCAATAGTTTTGCTTACTTTCTGTATTTATATTGATGATGAGTCATGGCCTTACTAAGAACTTCCATCTGTTCTTATCTATTTCTTGCAATTTATCTCCAATTAATTACTTTTAAGATCTTAAACTTTCCCTCTACTCAGGCTGTCCATCACAAGCAGCGACTAACCCTCTTTTCTTGTTCCCAAAGATTTATAAAACATTTTTAATATTGATGATAAGGAGACCACTTTGTATACATGGACCACAAATTTCATGTGACTAATCTTAATAAATTTGACGATATCTATATTATAAAATTATTTGTACTGTTCCAAACTAAGCCGACATCACCAAACTTCATTTTCATTCACAGCACTAAACATTTTTCCCTTGAACATTTTTTCTCAGAGAAAAGCCCAGATTAAAACCGATTGGCAAATACCTATAACTCTACGATCAATGCATACCTCTTTTGTGCACATGTGATATGAATTTAATGTTTCCACATGCATTCATTTGCAAATTAAATGCAAAAAAAAACCGGTTATTTCTTACCTTTTTGAGGTCAGTATATAAACTCATGTCTGTGGGACTGTAAGCTGCACTTAAGCAAGTGCAGCTTACAGTCACATGCTGTTTTTATTCGCGCAAGTGCCATTCATGAATCATCACCACCAAATGAGACGATTCCTATGTGATTGTAAAAAATCTGTTACGTCATTTGATATTGTCCTTCTCAATAAATACATAGTTTCTGGCAGTTATCATTTTAGTCTTGCTATGATACCATGAGTGAAATAATTTCTAAATTTCAGATTATGTAACGGCACCCTCCTTAGAAGAAATCACTGAAAACATCTAATAGCCGCCTACTCTGTCTATTGGTCATCGTGCCTGACTGCGGATTGGGAGGTCTGGGTTCGAATCTCGGTTTGGGGATGGATGTACTTTCTCTCTCTCCTGTTTTTGTCCTTTCCTTGTATGAATGAAGTGTAAACCGTTGCCTACCCTATAAACTGCTTCCTATAGCATGTGTGTTTATTTGTATAAAAAAAATCATCTCCAATTATCCTCTTCAATGTGAGCTACAAGTACATTAGCATAGAGCTCCAAACATATCCATCATAATTTAACCTAATCTAATATCCAACGAATCGAAATCAATTGCAGAAAAGGCTATAGAATCAGATTACTACTCTTTTAACCAGAATCGAAAGTAAGACAATGATACTTCACTACTCTACGAGTATTTTGCTACTTTTCGTAGAAAAGTGCCAGAGTGCGGCTTTTTTTGCGACATCTACGATATCAGATGTAGAAGACGTATAATAGAATTATTTTATCAAAAATTAAAATAAAAACTTGTTTGCGTTTGCAAATGATTGCTAAAGCCTTCTAATATTAATTTTTCTGAAATACTTTTGTCTCAAGGCTTTATATATACATGTAAAAAACAAAAAAACGGAGACAGTGGAAGTGGCGGCATTTCATGATTTCATTAGAGAGTACGAGTTTTGGAATCAGGGTTTGACCACAATGAGGAATAAATACAATGTTTGGATGGGTGGTCGCGGATGTGTTTGAGAAAGAGATTTTTTAAAAGATGAAATGATAACTAACGTATTTTAATCAATTTTGTAATTTTTAAAAGAAATAACTACCAAACTACACCTACTGTTGGAAGTAGAGTGACGAAATTGCAATTTCATGTCTTTTGCGCATATTTCATGATAGTTTTACGACATATAAACAAACGCGTTTCCTTAAATTAAATATTATAAATGAATTATAACTTTTAAATTGTAGTCTCACGTGTCTGTTGTCAGATTGTGGAATCAACGAAAATTTTTCTACTATGTCATTATAATCAAAAGTTATGTCTTTTTCAATTGCTAAGGCAGTTAAAGATCAAAGCTTTTCTTTTTCTACCGCATTTCAATGATAAGTTTTCAGTATTCTGTGAAACAGGATAAGGATTATTCACAGCTAGCTGAAGTCATTGCCATAGATAAAATATATAAACAGTTATGTTATTAGAAGAAATGTATTTTTTTTGTAATTTTTTTTTTCTCTTAAATAAACCAAGCTGTTTTTTAAAAATTGCAATTTTTAATGTTTGCAGCTTTTATTATTGAATAAAGCAGCCGTAGCTTACACAGCAGATCGTCTTTTGCAAGTTTTAGAAGGTTATAGTTGAAACACTCTGCTCATTTGGTATAAATTTGATAATGTGATAATATAGAATTCATGGCGATCAAAACCGAAGTAAGTCATTCACTTTAAATTTTGTTTGAATTTCGTTAGATATTGAATCTATAATTTCATTTTTAGAATTGTAATTCTAAAATATGAGTTAGCTTCATCGTGCGAATTTTTTGGACCACAGACCAATTTGCTCGAAATTTTATTTCGTCTCTTCATTTTTGGTCTTACGTAGGTACAAATAAAGTTCGATTACATAACTCCACACAGCTCATCATTGTGGAACGAATCAAGAGTTTCAATTGTAGTTTTAGATAAGAATTTTACAACATCAAAACTGAGCTAAGTGACTGAAGGTGCTTCGAAAGATTTACTACATTCTAGAACTTTGCGTAAAACAGATAAAGTGAATAAAATTCGAAAAATATCATACATATTAAAAAGGTATTGGTTTTCTCATCGTTAAGAGCATAACTTTCAGATATTCTTTTATGTATTAGGTTGTAGTAAAAGTAACCAAATTTTTTTTCCCTGCAGAAAGTGCAGTGATCAATATCTTATAAAGTATCGATCAAGCAATTTCAGATCTACGCTCGTTGGATAAAGTAACATTTCGTATCAAAAAATTCTTCTGCTTTTTTTTGTTTGGTCTATTCATGTATGAGCTAGAGTTCTAAAAGTTGACTTCAAAGAGAAAATTTGGCACATTTAGTAATATTTCTTTGATAAGGTGAAAATACAAGCTAATCGATTGAAATCGTCAATGGTCCCGGTAGAAATAACCATTTATATGCAAATTCGGTATAGTTGATTCAGTTCTGGTAATTTTGATGTCGTAAAAATTGTCTATAAAATATTAAAAATTATAGAAGCTGATCGCTTGCTACAATCATAGCATCGACTAGAACCTAAAAATAGACCTTAAAACAATTTTAAACCTTTTATGATAAACAAATTCGAAACAAGTTACATAAAGTTTACGTAAATACACTACTGGCCATTAAAATTGCTACACCAGGAAGAAATGCAAATAACAAAATGATATTTATTGGACAAATATATTATACTAGAAATAACAAGTGATTAAATTTTCAAAAAATTTGGCTGGATAGATCCTGAGAAATCAGTACCCTGAACAACCCCTCTGGCAGTAATAACAGCAGTTAAACGCCTGGGCATTGAGTCAAACAGAGACTGGAGTGCATGTACAGGTACAGATGCCCATGCAGCTTCAACACGATGCCACAGTTCATCAACCGTAGTGACTGGAGTTTGGGGACGAGCCAGTCGCTCGGCAACCATTGACCAGACGTTTTCTATTGGTGAAAAATCTGGAGAATGTGCTGGCCAGGGCAACAGCCAAACATGCTCCATATCAAGGAAGGTCCGAACAATACCGGCAACATGCGATCGGGCATTATCCTGCTGAAACGTAGGGTTTCGCAGGGCTCGAATAAAGGGTAGAGCCACGGGTCGTTACTCACCAGAAATGTAACGTGCACTGTTCAAAGCACCGTCAATGCAAACAAGAGGTGACCGAGACGTGTATCCAATGGCACCCCATATCATCACGCTAGGTGAGTGGCCAGTATGACGATGACGAATGCACACTGCCAGTGTGCGTTCACCCCGATGCAGCCAAACACGGATGCGACCATCATGATGCTGTACGCAGAACCTGGATTCATCTGAAAAGATGACGTCTCGCCATTCGTGAGCCCAGGTTCGTCGTTGATCACACCATTGAAAGCATTCTTGTCTATGACGCAGCGTCAAGGGAAGCCGCAGCAATGGTGTCAGAGCTGAGAGTCCATGCTGCTGCAAACGTCATCGAACTGTTTTTGCAGACACTTGTTGTCTTCCAAACGACCCCGTTTCTTGACTCACGGCTCGTGATGTGGTTGTACGATCCATTACGGCCATGCGGATAATATGCCTGTCTTCTCGGCTGCTAGTGATAGGTGGTTGTTGAGATCCCGCATGGCGTTCCGTATTACCGTCCTGAACCCATCGATTCCGTACAGTCATTGGATCTCTACCGACGCGAACAGCAATACTGCGATAAGATAAACCGCAATCCCGGTACGCTACAATTCGACCTTTATCAAAGTCAGAAACGTGCTGGTACGCATTTCTCCTTCTTTCACGAGGCATCACAACAACTTTTCACCAGGTAACAACGTTCAAATGCAATTTGTGTATGAGGAACCGGCTGAAAAATTTCCTCAATTAAACACAATGTAGGTGTCGCTACTGGCACCTGCTTTGTCTGAATGCGCTGAAAAGCTAATCATTTGCATATCACAGCTCCTTCTTCCTTTCGTATAAATTTCATATCTGTAGCATGTCGCCTTCTTTGTGTAGCAATTTTAATGGCAAGTAGTGTATAAGGCATTTCTTTTCCAACCTAATATTAAAATCATAGCTTCAAAATTATCAGCAGTGGCTGTATGGCTTCTATTCTGTAATTCCATCATAAGAAGTACTTGTAGGCAAGAGTAGTTTTTCAAAAATGGCATGCGTTTTTGATGACGCTTCTATGAAAGAGGCAGTGCTTTAAGCTGCTGAAATTCATTTCTCACTGCAGGAATCGACAAACGTGTATTAACAAAACTCAAATTGTTGATATGTATTTAACAATGAATGTAAATTGCAATTGGATTGTCCTACAGCATTCATGCTTCTGCACCATTGTATTATCTTCTCACATTGGCAGCAACGTCATAATATAGGGTTCATAAATCTGAAATTTATTGTTTTAATGAAAAATCCTTGTATAATTTGCTGAAAAAAAAATTTCAAATAAAATAATTTTTCAGCAAATTATACAAAAAATTTTCATCAATTTTTAATCCTGCAAAATATCTGTGTATTATTCTATGTAACAGAAAACAAAACTGCCATCTGATCATGATTGGAAAAGTGTTGAATTTCATCAACTATTATAAAAAAAATAGAACGATTCATATTTTATTTTGAATATTGTTATAGATTAACGATTTGGGTAAATTAAGAATACCGTTTTTATGGACTTTGAGTATATAAATATAAAATTTCTTATAATTTTAAAACTTTTTCAGTAGGTGAGGCAGTCTAGCTTTCAAATCTATTATTTCCAAATATTATTCCTTCTATTATTAGAATTTTTCTTAGTATCCTCTCACAGCAATTTCCTTGATGTGCGCAAAATTAGTTACAGAATTTTTTTTTAAATATTTATGGTTCTTATCAACTTCTTTAGAATACTGCTTATCAAGACTAAGCATAGATGAAATCCAGTGATACACTTTCAATAAAATTTACTAAACTGAATTCTGAGCTTTCGAGAATCACAGAACTCATGAGATTTAAATTTTTGAATTGCCTTCGAACAGTTACTGAGCTTCTTAACTGTAAAAACAGATTCAATATCCTTCATGAATATCTGTAAGCACTGTGCACTAAAAACTAAGATTTATTTTCTAAAGAAGTATACTTTAGTCATCTACTACCCTTTTGTCAAATTTACGATTGCTTTCAATCAAAGTAGACAAAACAGAGTTCAGATTGATAAAAACTTCAAGTCACATTTCCTTTCTCACTTAAAGGGCCATTAGCAGGGTCTGTTTCATGTATTTCAGGCAAAATTATAGAACATACTAGGCAATCTTGGGATGGGAGGGCAATTTTAAATCTACGATTAATACTTTAAAAGTTAATTTTAAATCCACCACGACACTTTTTAGAATTCATTAATGAAATTGAAGAAAAAAATTTTTTTGACATGGATAGATAGTTAACATAGAAATTATATTTGGCAGAAGCTTTTCTTAATAATAGGAAAAAGGAAATTATTACAAACCAATAGTCAAAGAGTCAGTTCGCACCCTTCCGTACTGGTATAATTTGCTGTTGTCACGTCCTGTCATGTTACTTCTAATAATAAAAGAAAATTTATCCTTTCCATGCAATCACCAGACTGGTCAAGAAATGTGCAATAAGTCAGTTATTGGGATTGAAATATCAAAATCATTTTTTCAACTCTTTCAAATCAATCATTTCATTTTCATCACTCAAAAATTTGAGGGTGCAGTCACATGAGTTTAGATGGAATAATATAAGTAACCACATTAAAACTTCGTAATTTTTTTCATTGATTTCGCTTATAAAAAATTAGTAATAAATTATTTCAATTTATGCTTAGAAAGCATCATAATAACAAAATAAAAACTGAATTAGTTTTAAATAAGTTGTGGATTGCAGAGTGAATCTTTTGAAAATTCCTAATTTTAAGATCTAAAAAATAATAGACCTTTTATAAAAACTACAAATGTATCTAAAATAAATTATTTCTTACAATTTGATGAATAATTATTCCTAGGGTAATTTTTTATCAATACTCAGTAATACTGTAAGAAATTTAAAACTATATATAATTTCAAAATTAATTTAATCTATTTGTATCTTACATTTATATTTTTTGTCATGTCATGTTATAAGCTGACTTTTGCAATTTTCTGGATTTTTCTTGAGTCTTAATAATAATCCTTTTAATAGCAAAACTCATATTGATACTATGGCTATAAACAGCTGAATAAATATAAATGTAAGGTTTGATTTAGCAAAACGTTTTGATCATGAATGTGTCAAACTTCAAAATAGTAAGAAGAAAATTTTGAAAACTTTTAAATATTAAGCACAGTAAGTATTGTGCCCTAGTGGTAGGACCTTAATTCTCAGAGTAAAAGTTATATTCTATTCTTAATGAAATGGAAGCTGAATGTGATACAAATTTATTTTTGCATGCACATAAATATTTTACGAAAACTGATATTCAGTATTAAGTTAGATATTATTTATAAAATGTCCTAAAGGTATGTCAATATAAACAAATCATAGACATGGAAAAAGCTTAACAAGATCTTTATTTCACTAATTGTCAACAAACCAAATAGGAATAACAGAATTTATAACATGTGAAAGTATTGGACAATTATTTTATAGCTTTTTTTCTTTAAAAATCAAAGGAATTATGAAAATAAGACAAGACACAAAATATAAAAATCCCTTATCACCAAATGCTTACACATGTCTAAGAAACTTAACACATAAACCAAAACTTTGGCACATAAAAATATGTCAGACAAATTTACAAAAGCAGCATTTTGATTTCTCTAAATTTATGATTAAAAAAAAAATAAATAAAACCAACTTGTAAGGAATAATTCAAGCTTATTATTATTTTAATCATTAGAATCTGACAGTATACATTTTTTTTTTACATCAAAATAGATTTATATCCTTTCTATTTACAAGAAAAATTAGTTACAAATATGTGCGTAATATGTGATACACAATAGGATCACTCAAATATATATATATAAAACGATAAATATGAAGACTATTACACAATGTTTAACCAAAAAATATCACCAATTTAATTAGAAAGCTGGAAAATTAGTAAAGAAAAACGATTGCATCAGTAACTGCAATTTATTGACTATTTGGCAAAAACACTATAGCTCATTTTAAAATAATAATAACGTCCAGTTTTAATAAGAGCTCATTCATTATCTAAGACAAAAGTTGTCATTAGAAAAAAAAGGAAGATTTATCTTTTATTTATTGTTCAATAATTTATATGGTAAATAAGATTTTAAAATAGATCATATTCAAACAAAAATAATTGTAAAAAGACAGTGCAACAACTTTGATTAAAAAGAAAAGATTAATAAAACACTGAAAATTTTTGGGGGATATTTTATGTAATATGAAAACAAAAAGTTATCATCTTATTTTTCTCTTGGTATCGAATCTATAATGTAAAAATTCCATAATAAAATATTCTTTAACATGTTAAACTGATTATTAAAAATAAAAGCAATTGTATAAAATAAAGAAACTTATTTTACAAAAGATTAATATTAAATTGTGTAGCCTATATTAAAATAGCATAACTGTTAGAACTATAGTAAGGAAATGCTAAAACTTAATACAAATACAGTATGTTTTTGCATATTCTAATAGTTGATTTTGCATATTTCTTTAAAAATATGAACATGTATTAAACTAAATGTTTTTGCCATCTCATATTGTTTTATAGATTTGGATAGACAAAATGAAAAATGTTATCCACACGTTTATCACCTTGAAGTAATTATAAATATTTCAGATGCAAAAAAGCAGGACTGCAAAAGCAAACAACTTATTTCTCAAACGAATAAAATTTTTTAAGTGCTAATATATTTATTAGAACTCATTTAGTAATATAAATAAATAATCCTTTTCAGAGACGTTTCCTATACTTGATTTGAAAATTATGCTTAAATGTGATGCTTTTCAAGATTAATTATGTTGAAATTAATTGCCATTACTACATAAATCTCATCACAATGGGTAAAAAATTTAACTGTTTGATTATTCTGAAAGAACATACATGTATTTCAGTTTTGGAGAATTGTGGAATGATGTAAAAGTTTCACATTAATAAAATAATTATTAAATTAAATATTATTTTAGAAATTAGTAAAACCATTTTCATACATAAATTTAAATAAACACAATGATATGTGCTTATTTTAAATCACTTTTCAGACAAAAAGATAATTATATTTTAAATTATTTTGATTTAAAAGCTTCCTTATTTTTTCATACATTCATCTGTCAAAAAGTTAATAAAATGTTTAAAAATATTAAGATATAAGCCAAATTAAGAATTTATATACTACTCTTTTAGAAATACAATATTTAGTTTTAAAAACAATAATACACTTTGCATAATCAGAAAAATTATTCTTACAGTTTAAAACAGCTCTTTATAAAAATTTTAACATGGCAATAAGCGAACCCCATAATTTATTTTCACAACATTAACATGTAATGGAAGAAATATAATTTGAATCTGAAATAACATTAATTTATAATATACAAGTTATAACTGCACAATACAAATCTGTTGGTTCAAACTTCAACACTTTCTATGTAACAATTTTATTTGCAAAATTATTGCAATAATATAATTATGAATTTAAAATAGAAACTATATTATCAAGGAATATATCTCTTGAAAATAGTTGTTGCACTTTTGTTTGAAATTGATGTAATCCTTAAAAATATAATGAAATATATTATTTGGTTTTTAACAAAGGAAATATAATTCGCGTAATTGAAATTATTTTAAATATTAATTAATTTAATTATTTTTTATAAAGTCTAAAAATAAATATAATCCAATCACAACTTTACCATTAAAATATAAAAGTAACAGATTAGGAATAAGGTACACAAATATTATATAGATTATAAAACACTTCCTTAAGGAAATGTTTTATTCATTTTTTTCTAGAATGTTTTTGTCACTGAAATATTGTTTCACATAAAAATATTAAAAATTTCAATACGAAATTCGCCAAATCATAGTTTTTTGTGAAGCTAGAAAAAAATATTTTTGCATGAAAGTTTTTTTCGAAAGAAAAATTTTAAATGAATAAACACATTAGATATAAAACTTCTCTCATGAAATTAGGTAAGTGAAATTTTTTAAAAGATATCATCACATTATACATTAAAATAATTTTAATTATAAATTAATTGTTTTTAAAAGAAATAATTACATTATCAAATTTAAGTTAAAGAATGTTTTCTCAAAAAATTAATTTCTGCTTACTGAGAAGATTAAGCAGCATTTTGAAGTCAATTTTCCTTAACAATAAAGGAAAATTTTACAATTTGTTTTTAGTTACCAATTTCATTCATTCAATAATAATCCTCAAAATAAATATTCCAAATTAATTTTTTTCTTAATTATAAAAGATTATGTCAATAAAATATAATTTTGAGGTGCAGCAAAAATAGTTACAAATTTAATAATTAATCCATTAAATTTTCTATTTCTGTACAGTCTTAAAATAAGAATGGTAATTTTATCCTGATTACTTTACCTTTTTCCCTAAATTTTCTGAGAGAACTTTCTGATCACTTCACTCCCACCCTCCTTATTTAATTAATAAATATGGTTTAAAGTGTAAGATAATTCAAATGCTGATTTCAATGACCTTAGCAGTGATGATAGTTTAAAATTAAATATTTTAAATTTGTATTCAATAAACAGCATAAGAAAAGAAATTGTCTTTTGGATATTCATTTTGCATTTTTGAATCTTACATTTAAAAGTAAAAAAATAAGGTAAATAAAATTGTAAGATAATTTTTTTCAAATATTTGTCAAGCTATTTATAACTAATGCTTAAAATTTATTATTTTACGAAAAATATTTTAAAAAGCAAACACAGCTCAGCACTTAAAAAATTATGGGCAAAATCTGCTACTTTATTTAATTAATAATTTTACCACACATTTAAAAAAAATTATCATTTTAAATAGCTTAAGAATTTATACACATTAACTGTCTTCATAAATACAAAATATACTTTGTAAAATAAATGAGCATAAATATCACATTTTGTCTTTTTCTAAAGTATAAATCTACTATATGAATACTTGTAGTTTACAAAGTTACCAAAAATAAATATCTGTTAATTAATTTGAAACTTTAAATTTCATATAATCTATGCTATATTTATTTATTCTATTAATGAACAGTTGAAAATCTAGCTATTATCAAATGAAAATTTTAACATTTTTTAAATAAAAGAGAAAATTATTAATTATACTTTTATATAGTTAATTTACAAAGATTTAAAATGTTTACATCGAGAAATATATATTAAGATCAATGTAATATATTTCTTTACTTTCAATGTTACAATTATTTTTCATTTATAAAATTTGAAAATTAAGATTATGTTAATTAAATAGAAAATATAATAAAACTATTGAATGTACTAACAGCATGTAGGTAAAAATTTAAAATATAATATTTAAATTGCAAATTTTTTAAATAATGTGTACCCAGAATACATAAAATATTTTGGTCATCATTAAAAATCTTGAATTCTAGATTTACAATTTTTGACAGTAAGAAATGGCAACATATATCTGATATATTTTCTAACATGCAATTTATTTACAAGAGGGAATTAGTGATGAATTATAAAAAATATTGGATCATTTAATTATAATCATCTATACATTTTACACACAAATGATTAGGACAGCAAATAAATTATTAATTTAATACTTCATATAAAAGTAAGATTACTCAAGAATTCTCATTTAATAAAATATACTTTAAGAATATACAGTTTTATACACATATACATAAACACATCATATGTGTGTACATATAATGACAAAACATAATACTAGGTTATTTGGAAATTTAAATGTATCAAGCTGTTTTGGCTATTCTATGTTTGGCAATGTAAACAAATAGTAGACATTTGACACAAGTTATAAGTCAAAACACCATAGAAAAAAATACGAAAAAATTAACTTTACATTTCTCATTATGACACCAACAAAAACTTACAACATTTTTTTTTAATGAGCAGAATTTGAGATAAGCAAATGATTTGCTTTTAATACTATGAGAATAAGCAAATTTTTAACATTCATTTGTAGTCACAAAGAGGAAATTTAAAAATAGATGGGATAAACACATACAATTTTTATAGGAAAACAAATTCCTGTTCCAATTATTATATTTCCTTCTCAAGAACTAGATCCATCTTCACTTTGAGAAAAATTGTCAGGAGCAGACCAACGCCGTTTTCTTTTTCTAGATCCAATCGAAGAATCTGTTTTAGATGTTAATTTATCTAATAAAAGATCACATTTTTTCCCAGTCAAACACAAAGACATTGTTTGAGATGTAATGTTCACATCTTCTATGGTTCTTTCCATTGATGTGTTTTGATTTTTATAGAAAACATTTGAGTTTGCATCACACAAATTTGAACCTTTTTGTTCACCATTTTCAGGATCCTTGAGTTTATTTGTGAGAGAGATGCAAGTGTCTCCAACTTTTAGCTTATGACAAGATAGACCATAACGCTGTGCAGATCGTTCCGGAGAACAAGAAGACCAACCTTGTTTATATACAAAGAAAGGATGTTCTAAAGGTGCTTCTACAGTAATCTGTTAGAGAAAATTACTTTAATAAATTTAATTATATTAAGAAACAAAAATTAAATGGAAAAATATGGTAATTTAAGATGAATGCAACCTGGATTGTTGTAATTATGAGGAAATCATAAGGTCAGCAAGTTAACAGCAATTGGAAATAAAATGTGCATGATTTTATAATGTAAGTTTTTTTAGGTTATTTATCAGAGGAATAAATAATATTTGATGGGTTTTATAAAACATTTTATTAATAAGCTTAAACTAGTTAATGAATTATTTCCACCAACGATGTTTTGCATTTAAAAATATCTTTGCCCCTGCTGATCAAAGCTTCTAAATGTATGATTAATATTTCTGTGAGGATAAAATTGTTTTGTATTTGTTAAGCATGATACAATAGTAAAAATCCAAAAATTAAATTTTATGAGAAAAATTTACAATTATAAACAAATATGTCACTTATATATAAATATATAGCAATTTATTAAATGTAATTTTCACAAAATGATGTACCATTGCAAGCTATTTAAGCAAACAAATGTTAAATTTTATTATTTTCAATAAAACAGAATATACAATACACTCAGAATCCATAATCAGCAAATTAGATTAATATCAATTGATATTCATATAACATGTTCTTAAGTACCTTATAAATAGAAATTATTAATAAACAAGAAGTGCCCAAATTTAGAAAGGTTAATATTAAGAAACAACAATTTTTTTGCTGAGAAGTAGCCAAAACAAATTTTATCAAACTTAAGCAAGATGAAGAATATATATAAACACTTTTTTAAAGTAATTACAAACCCACAAACTTTTTTCCTACCATTTTCTTTAACTAAGCCATTATATCATTGAATCTTGTATTTTAACAAAATAACAAAACATTTTTTATAATTTACATAAAACCTAAAAATAAAATATTATTCATTAATTTTAATATACTAATTAGTATTGGTTGTCAAGAAAACTGTTAAATGGTATGAAAGCATTATTCTTATCAAATTTTATAAACTGTGCTGATTTCTACTGTGCTTTTGTTAATTTTATGCTGCATTTTATTGCTCAATTATTAGGAATTTTTTTAGTTTTAATAATTTTATTTTTTAGGTAACCAATATAAAAATAAGCTTTCACACACATACATACATATATATTGGGTTGTCAGAAAGTTCATGCCAATATTTTAGGACAATTAAAACACAGCTCATTTAAATATTGATATACATTTACTAAATTATATAGATACCATTCTGCTCCACAACCTTTCTCTATCTTTTGTATAGCTTGAGAATTCCGTCCTTCCACAACCTCTCAGATTTCTTAGCAAAAAATTTGTCCAAATGGGTTTTGATCTCAACCAAAGAGTCAAAATTATTTCCATTAAGGAAAATCCTTCATCCAGCATCCTTGCCATAAACAGCACATATCTTATTTGCCGCTTGTGTGGCATTTTTGCCCTTTTGGAAAAAGAAAAGCATTAAATGCCTATAATGCACTTTATTTGCCACCATATTCTAAAGTGTACAAAACTGATAAAAATTTCAAATATGGTTGAAGCTATCTCTTTAAGACTACGTGTGCATGCCCTTTTTGTCAATAATAGTGATATATTCAGTCAGGTCTCTCGCGCTACCTACCGAAAATCGGCACGAACTTTCCAGACAACCCAATACATATTAAAACTAAATATATCATACTTCTTTTCACTAGATTTCAAACTTTTGTTTACTTTTTAGTACAAAACAATATGTCATTTTCAGATCAAGTCAAATAATGACTTGGAAATAAAGTATAGCAGCTCTGTAACAATTATTTGCAGACGAATAAGATGGCATATGTTTTAAAGTTAAAAGATTTTCCAATTTATTTTGATGATCAGTTTCAATAAATGTTTTCAATGTTTAATCAGTTTCAATAAACCCAATAGAAGTCAATTTTTGAAATAAATGCTTTAAGTCTGAAAATTCTGGTCAACTAATGCATAATTCTTTTCCTTTTAGTAATTATAGAAACTATAACATAGGTGCAGTCACTTTCAGATTTATAAGAATTTGTATGCAAAAGAGTTACAACTGAATACATAAATGATTATATATAAATAAAAGCAAATGACTAATTATTAGTGCAAATCAAAAATATCAAAAGAAAAAAAGTGCTTATATAGTCTTTTTTATTGTTTATCATAATATTTTTTTTTTATCTATTCAAGTACTTTCAGTATTAGTTATCCTGTTAGGAAGTATTGTGACAATTTTGATGGTGAGATAGCACCACTATCATTTGCAATCAATAAATTGGAAATATTCTATTCTGAACACAATATTCATTTCTTATCGACTCTCAAGCTGCTATTTTGTCATTTTCAAACTAAAGGTATAATGAAAACATACCAGTTCATTCCTATAGAATGATGTTAATTAAACTTAAAATCGAGGAAAAGCAATGCCTTTTAGTAGATTTTTACTGGAAGTGAACACAGTACTACTGGAAGCAAGACAGCATTAAAAATGTCCATTGTAACATTTTTGACACTGGCTGATAAGCTTGCTAAAGCAGGATCTCTCATGACTATTCTGCAAAACATCAAAATAATCATTTACAGGAAATTAAAAAATAATAGAGCCTCCTATATACTGATGCAGTTGTGGGTAAGATACTGACTTTTGATCAACAAAAGTAGTAAAAGCCCCAATTCTTGCCTCAATCTGTTGGAGTTACTTTTGTTTGTTACTGGACATTACTTTTTGCAAATGCATTTCAATTTTATTGGAATCAGGGATTCAGTTTGTTGCCCTCTATATCACCAGGAGGATAAGGATGGGTACACATCAAACATTGTCCCATTATTTTAAAGTTTCTTAAAGACAACTCAATGGTTAATTCTTTTTATGCTTCATCATCACTTTTTTGAGCTGCTTGTCAACTAATAGCAGAGATATCGATGATGGGCATAGAATTAAAAAAATATTTTCATTTTAAGAACTGCATATAAATTGGATATATAAATAAATTAATAAAACATATATCTGATTGGCTTAAAATATCCAGGCATTCCTGCCTGATTCTAATATCTTTGTTGGTTTGCTGTTCTAAATTCACTTTCTGCACACAAAAGCTAATTGGACTGACATCTACAAATTAAACTGCTTATGAAGCCACTATAAATATGCTTGGTCAAAGTGAATACGCTCATTTGTTGCTGTGTTCAGAATCAAACCCAAGACCTTTTGAACAAACTGAGATAAATTGAATTTATGAAATTTTTAATTGAGAGCGCTGATTATTTGTCTGCTTGATTTGATAGGGCTGAGGGGAAAAGAGTCAAACTTATGAACTGATGAGAAAAACATTGGGCATTTAGTTATCAGGTCAGTTGCTTTTAACCTGGAAACAATATGTTGATATTTAATTTGTATCTGTAGTTGGAACAAAAAATAGGGTATATATATATATATATATATATATATATATATATATTATGTTTAATTCAAAACAAAATTATGCATTGAGTAAATGAAAATCCTTAAACCTATTTAAATAATTTGTTAACAATTTAATACTCTTTTAAATAACGTAACACTTAAATTACATTGTCTTTAATTATCTTGTGCTCATTTGAATTTAGTTAATTAAAAAGTTAAGTTAAGAGAACAATTATATAAAATTTATATCCAACATCTGCTTTTGAATTATAACTTTCTTCCTAATTATTTCTAATAAGCAGGAACATATTTCATGTCAACTGATCTAAAATAATAATTTTATTTGCTACATGATTTTTTTTTTTTTTTTTAAATCAAGGAAAAATTTTGGTATATAATAATTTTTATTTACAATCTCATTTTAGCTATATCTTTCTATAGGAGACAGGTTAATGTTATTATCAGTGATATCTTCAATTCATACATTCCTCCTGAAGTGTTGCTAAATAAGTAACTATGGCTAAGATGGCTCAGTGTAAAACAAGCAGAACAAAGAGCTTTTGTTTTTCTATTCTATACTGAAATGGTGGAGGATTTTTTTCTGCTAAATTTTCAGAAACTAAAGAAGGTAGTTGCAGAGGAGAATATTGATTTTAGTGATTCAGGAAACAAATATTACAGAAAACAAAATATGTATTTAGTTTGAAAAATATCACTATTCACGGACTTTTCAAAAGCAGACAGATTGAAAGTGATATTTTAATGACAGTGCAAAATAAATGAGATGATGATATAAGGAACAATCATCTCAATGTAGAAATGGTAGGAGGAATGAGAAATTATGTTTGGAATGAGAATACTTTTTTAAATATTTATGAAATACATAATCCAAACAATGAAAACCTAAATTTAAACAGTTTAATACCTTATATTAATAGCTTGGAAAGGAAAGAAACATTATGATACAATAATAAAGGCAAAACATTATGTTTGTTACAAGAAAAGTACCCTAAATGTATTATAGAATACCTAGTGATGGCTCTAAAATATAAGATAACAATGGAACTGGTGCATGTAGTAAACTTTTTTCCCAATGTAATCCGATGAGATACTTCATGGTGAACTTTTATACAAAGATTCTTGCAATCCTAATGCCCGAAAAAACTATTAGATAAGGATAAATTGTTTTCCTAAAGCAATTATTCTAGTTGATTCTAAAGTAGTCATTCAGGCACTAGTTATAAATCATGTCATACACAATCAGATTATCAGAGAAATAAGACAAATCTTGAACTTTCTTTATAAAGACAACAGAACAATCATTTTCAATGGATCCCTTAACAGGTTAATATTGAGAGTAATGAAAAAGCAGAGTCAATAGCTAAGAGAAGAACTCTTGATTCATAAGACTTCAAATCACTTAAAAAAGAATTTTAAGGAAATTAATGAATACTTTTAAATCTGACTAGATGACAACATCAGCAGACAAATCGAAGGTTAACAATTCATAACACTTGGAAAAGGTTTTTGTCAAAAAACTTAACATAAAGGCTGGGGGAAATTGCAGACTACAAACAGGCCATGATTGCATGGCACACTATCTTAATAAAATATGCATCCTTTCATCTAGTTTATGTCAAATTTGTAATTCAAGCACCATGAATGCAGAACATCTTGTACGGCCAGAACTAGATAGTCTCAAAAACAGGGCAAGATAAGCAAATTATACTAGAATATCCTTGTAAAGAATTCACCTATTGTGTTCTTTTCCTAATTGTTTCATTTTTTTCTTTCCTAATATTATTTTTTTCTGGTTATTATTTTAAATGTTAATTTTTTTTATTATATTTGTCTTCCATGATACTTTAGCTATTTTATACATTTGAATTGATTTTTCTAATAAAACCATATATAACAATACATCCTTTTACAACTTGTTGATAAACTAAATTCTAATATAGGAATAAGTTATCTTATTGAAGAAAAATTCAGGTAGAGGATAGTACATTCGATACCAGACCTTCCTGAAAAAAATGATGATGAATAGGCCAATACACATTATGAGTTTTGTAGAATCCAATGCCCCTCTATTGATGTGACATAAAGAAGAGGTTTAGTTGATTTGGTTTGTTTGTTGCTCAATGGTAATTTTTTGTACATGAGGGCTAGTTGGACTGGCATGTACAATTTAAAGTGAATTTCAAATAACTACAAATATTCAAACCCCGGATGGGATTCAAATCCACAAACTGTTGAATCAAATGCAATAGTACTAATTTGGTTGCTAGCTCGATGCAGAGGAAGGCTTATATTCAATTTTGTCACTTACTCAGTATCAAGTATTAAATATACTTGATATTATTCAAGATTATGAGATAATTGACTTTGTTTACAGGCTTCTTTTGGCTGACATTCAGATAGCTAGAGACATATTACAATAACCTATTAACTTAAAATATAAATTTTAATACAATTCACTGTAATTTTATTTATTTTATTAACAAGTTTTCACTATTTGCAAAACACAATTGTTGTTTTTATGCAAACAAAACAGTCTTTATTTGTTTGGCCATAAAACAATTTTATTCAAGCCATTTTGTAAAGCATTAACATTATAATTAGTCAAAGTAAGGCTCTTGAAAGAATTAGCTAATATACTTGTGGTAACATTTAAAATGCTTATAAAAGTTGTAACTATAAAAAAGAAACATTTTCAAATAAGAAACATTTTAAAATGCTTATAAAAGTTGTTACTAAAAATAAGAAACATTTTTAGCAAAAGTGCAATTAAAATTTCATGCATAACAAATAAATGGTAATAATTTTTGCTTAAAAAATGAAAACAATGCCAAAACAAGAGCAAGCTTTAATTATAAATCAAAAGCAATATTTATTATATAATATCAAAAAATTGCTTAAGCAAATAATAAGGATATGAATTATGATAATTAAAATTTGATAGCAAAAAACATTATTCATTACAATAATTATTCAATACAATATAATTTATATTGTATACAATAATAATATGTATTAAAATAAATTCAATACCTGAATATTATCTTGGCCAACTTGAAAGCCTAACTTAGCAGCACCAGTGGACGGCATTTTCTCAATGCTAATGACTGTACTAGAATCCACTTTTAAGGTTGGACTTAATGTTCCACATTCAATAAAATCTTCAGTTGTCATGTTTTCAACTGTTTTTAATTGGTTATTAGCTAATTGGATGATGGCACCTTTCATGAAAGATTGAGGATATTTTAAGGATGTTGAAGTTGGTGACACGGGGGGAGCAGGTGATGGAGATCCAGAAGAAAAAGAAGAACGGTGGCTAGTAAAATTATTACATGGACTTACAGCATTAGAAGCAATTCTATTGGAAGTTTCTGTTAATGAAGAAGCAGAACTGGAGAAGGAACGATAACCAGAGGAAGGAATAGATCTTGCTTGTTTAGGAGAAGATTCTTGATGAGTTCGAATAGGTGGAGCAGATAAGGGTGCATCTGACACTAATGACTGAGGTGGGTCTACAATGTTAATGCTTGGTGGTCTTAATATGCGATGCTTCAAGCTACCTTCCTTACCAGTTGGTAATTTATAACCAATATGAGAAGGGGAAATGCTTTGCTGATTGGACAAATGATCCTTCAAATGGATAAAGTCTGAAGTTGGCAAAGAACTTTGAGTAGGATCTGCAACAGGGCTGCAATTTGAAGAACCTAAAACTGAATCAGTAGATGCAAAAGATTTTCGCTGAGGACCATCATCTAAGACTTGTGGACAAACAGGTGAAAGTTGGATTTGAATGTGATTTGGATCTCTTTCCTGTGGTGAATGAACAACCACTCCCTCGGGTGATCTGCTTATCAAGATACTTCTTCCATGCTGGAAAAACCTTCCTTGATTTATTGGAGAAGGTAAACTTAAATTAGTTGGACTTGAAGGATGTTGTGAGTGTTGCAAGTAACCAGGAGAATTGGGAACATGGCCATGGGAAGAACCGACAGCTTGGACACTGACCAAAGAAGGATAGTTATCAACCTAGTTTCAAAAGATTTTTTTTTATTCCTTAGCAACATAAATTAAATGAAGACATAAATAATTTTCCTCATTTCCATTTTAGGAATTTATTAATCTCATTATCATTTATTAAAGTATAAATAAGTACAATGGTACAAATAATTCATAAAAATATATGAATTAGATATGTAATATATAAATTTCACAATGCAAAAAATATTATTTGGAAAGTATAAGATCTTTAAAAACATCTTCAAATATCAATATGATGATTTTTACACAATAAAATGTCATTCTAATATTAAATATAGATTAAACAAAGCATAAATTTCATCATTATTCTTTATTCGTAAAGAATTTTGTATAAATTATTCATTGCTAATCATTAAATTGAATTTTAAATTGTAAGTTATATCATTCAGCTTAAGACTAGTAATCTTATAAAATCATTATGATTTCTAGTGAAAAGTCTTAACACATTGATAATGTCTACCAATCTTTAAAAATACAGAAGAATCTTTAAAAATATACACATTTTTTTTTATTATAGCAATATAAAGACAAAATTAGGATGACAGAATAAACTCACAGGTTTCAATCTGCATAAGACTATAATATTTACAAAGTTTGCATATCAGGGTTCATGTGCTTATAGATAAAAGTAATAGTAAACATAATTAAAAAATACTTTTTGAAATTGTCTTAAAAAGCTAAAGGTATTTTCTACTTATCATTAAAAATTGTTTTTATATAACATTCATATTTAGAAAAACCAAAGAATAATTTTCTTATTTAACTCTAAATGATTATTAATAAACTAAATTTAACTAAAAAAAGAAAAAAAAAGAAGAAAAAAAACCTTCTATTAGCAATATAATTTTTTTTATTTATTAAACTCTAATTTTGAGTTTAAGTTTTCATATTATTTCCAAAATTTCAGAGATTATTATTTTTGAAACCATTTGGAAATCACCAAAAATTATTTCCCTCCTTTGCAGAAATGTATTGTTTATGAACAGCTGTCTTGGCTTTCATAAGCAAACCATAATCAAGAAATCTGAATCCATTTATATTCTTTTACTCAAATTAAACAGACTATAATTTTATAACTTCTAATTCATATGAATATTTTTATGAAAATGAGTGAAAGTTTTAGAATATTTTAATTATGTTAAAACAGAAAGAACAGTTAAAATGTTTTTTTTTTTTTTATTCCAAGATCATACTAATGACACATATATTTTTCTAACAGTGGATACTGGGGGACAAACTCTTCGAAATAACAAATCCAGAAACTGTTACTCATTTAGCCACTGTTATAGTGGCCACCTATGTACTAAGTCACAGAGGCGAATAGTATTACCTACATCACACCCCAACAAACCAATTTATAGGGTGGGCCATATTCCTTGATCATCTTAGAAGAAAGGAAACATCAATGCCCAAACCAGGATTCGAAACAGGGACCAACAGCAGGGAGTCGGGAATGGAAACCACTCAGTCATTGACTGACACTCATAATATTGGGAAAGTTATTTCGTTTTATATGAAAATAAGAAAACGTATGCTGAATAAATATTTTATTGAATTGTCAATTCTAATCCAATACTTGTTACCATCATTTTGGTTGTATCACAATTTCATACTCATAAAAAGGTAGGTTTTCACTAGAAAAATCTGATTCAGGTGCAAAAAACTAAATGACATTTTGAACAATCTTATACATGGCATAAATCAACAAATTACAAAATAAAATTTGTGCTAACAACAATATGATGAAAAAACATTGAAAAAGTAAATTATAGAAACTGTTTTCCATTATAACAAATGAAATTAAAGATTTCTTTGATAAAACAAGTTTTTTTAATTTGTAATTGTGAAAGTTTTCCAGAAAGTGAGAATAACATCCACACTAACAGAATATTTTAAAAGTTTGTGCCAGTTTAACAGGAGGAGATGAGAAGAACAATTTTAAAATATTTACAATTATTTTGTTTTGATTGAAGATACATAAATAAAATCAAAGATAAAATGGTGTTTCTGCAATTAATAAATTTTCATGATCTCTAGACACTGCCAGTAGCTGTCTTGTTTACTCTCCTCTAAATCCAATCATGTAATTTTCCTGTTTTAGCTATATATTTACTGCTTTTGAATTTGTTTAATTGATCTAAAAAATTTTATAGCAAAGTAGTTTAAGTAAATGTTAGATATTGTGTTTGGAAGGGAGTTTGTCAGCAACATATGTAAGGTTATGAATAATTTTCATATAAATATATATGTGTGTATATATTAAAGTTTATTAAAGGAAAATGCGAAAAATTCAAATGTATCTTATATTTTAAATGTTATAAGTTTTACTGATTTTATTAGATGCATTTAAATTTTTCACAGTATTTTTTTTTATTTTGAATGAACGAAACTGTTTAAAAGATTAGTTTAAGAACTGTTAAAAGAGTGAGTACTCCTGTAACAGTCACCTAAAGCAATTTGTTATTAATATTAGCAACTGAAGAAAAAATTCTAAAAGCCATGGTAAAAAAATTTGATAAATGAAAGTATACCTGAAGATAACGCTGGGAATTAGGATGGCAGACAGTAGGATTAGAGACAGCACTTTGAGAAACAGTAGAAGGAAATGACATTGGAGAAGAATATGTTGCTTGAAAGAAATTTGAGTACTGAGTAGATCTAGGTGCTTGACTATAGTACAAAGTTGCTCCAGTGCTAGTAATGGGAACTGAAATTGACTGCAGCTGACGAGAGCGTTCTACTTGAAATGGTGTGGCAAACAATCTCATGTTGTTGATTTCAGAATTCCGAGCCAAAAGAGCTGAGGGAGAAAATATTGAATTAGAACTTGTGAGAAGCAAAGATGAAGGGTTTTCTCCAATGCTGTGTACACTAGATGAAGGAGATACTGTTTTATCATTTTGACTTTGTGATGAATTATGCCTGTTTAAAGTTCCTTTTGATACTGCAGAAGCAACTTCGGAGAGCCAATTTAACTGCTCAGCACGAGGGTTAGAACTCCCTGTCATGGTGAGGTTTTCAGCACCATTCATCGGCAAGTCAGGACCTCACTATGGAGTTAAGTAAGATCATAATCATATTATATTCTTGAAGTACTATCTCTATTGTATATAAAAAAAAACAAAAACATTGTTCAGAAATATCCATACAGCCTGAAACAAAAAATAAATAAAATTAAAACTACATAAAAGTTGAGAAATTCATCAAATAATTATACATACATAATTATTCATTAATAAGAATTTAAAACTTATATAGAATGAATAATTATAATTAGAAGCTTAAAATTGAAAAGACATTTAAGTTATTTAAAATAAATTATAAAAAAATTAATAAAAGGAAAAACATCACTTTTCAGACAAGTTTGTGAAAATTTTAAAACTTGCACCAAATTCTGAGTGAATTTGAATACTGCGAGCTTGTTATTGATGCTTTAAAAAATAATGTACTTAAAATTTTTAAGGGAATTATATTAAATAAAGCTTGATAGACATAAAAAATTATTATTAAAGAACTTATGACATATAATTTGTAGGTAATTGTAAATTTTATTATTATAATTCTTTTTAGCATTTTCTAACTTTTTTTTATTAGATGAGAAAAAAATATTAACAGACCCTTAAAGACTTATCTCTTTTATCTGAACTACAACATTTAAATTCATTTAACAGTATTTACTAAAGAATAAGTTTTGATTTTCTAGAACATGCTCACAAATTTTAAAAGTAAAAAATCAAAATAAGTAATCAATGCTTAGCTTTTATTTTTGCAATATTTTAAAAATACTGAATAATTATTTTAATATATGTAAATTAAAATTTTTTATGAACTTAACACAAAAGCTTACAATTATGCCTTTTGAACATACTTTAGATGTTTAAAAGGTATAATTGTAAGAATTGTGACAACTCGACTAAAATTAGCAGAGGAGTTATCTTAGAAAAAGTGTTAAGCAGCTGTTTCAATACCATACAAAATAAATTTAAAAAGTTTACTAATAAATTTCATATAATGCAAATTTTCTTCTTTTTGCCAAATTAAAATATTAGTTTAATTTGATACTTCCTTTTTTTTGCCTTATAATGAATCTTCTTTTTGCCAACTAAAATACCCAACCCAGTAAGTGTATTATCATAGCTCTGAAAATGGTAAGCTGTCATACTTTAAAAGCAGGAACATAACAGAAGGGCTCAGACCTGGCTTGACACTCTTAGATATATTTCTTTTTAAGTATATTGTGTGGTTATGACCTATTTTGCATAACTCAATGGTCATTAATGAACATGGTGAATCTTCAGTTGGGACAGGTATAGAAACTACTTCTTTCCTTTAATGAAAATTACTTTCTTAACAAGGATATTGTGATGTCTCCATTAGAAAATCTATAATATATTATATATACTTAGCTTCATTTTAATATTAAAGTTTTCAGCAATGACACACAAATACACAGATTCCGCATGCTTTTTATTTTCTCCTCTATTTCATCCAAATTTTTAAAGAATCAACAACATTTTTAAATCTAATACAGGAACCAAAACATATATTATTTTTTTTCAAAGTTACCAAGCAAACATTTTCTTAGCTAACAATTCTATGAATTGACCTTATCTTATAATTTATTTCCAGGTGATATATTTAAAATATTAAATAGTCTCTTATTTAATGGTAAATTTTTCTCTAAAAAATAAGTTGATGTAGCTTATTTGTAATTAGAAGTATTTTTCTAGTTATTGGAAAGAAATACAAAACTAAAAGCAAAATAATAATAATAACAAATAAAAAATATCTTGAAACATGACAATTATTTAATTTAAAATACAATTAATCTCTTGAGTATATTTGCAGATTAAGATTTGTTATGCACTTCTTTGGTCTGAGATATGCATAAAGGCAAATTCATCGTGGCAATCAAGTTAAGACAAAATTAAATTAATTCTAAATGCAAGAATTTTTTTTCTAACAAATTTATATAAAAATCTTTAATAAAATTTATAATTACATGATAAAATATAATGCAGTATTTTGTGTAGAACATTGTATTAAAAAAATATAAATTTATATTTGAATATTAATACTGGATTTTGAGAGCAATGATATAATGTGCTAGCAGGCCTCTGCGCTTCACTTACTAAAATTATACTTGAAAATATAATAGTGTGAAATTCAATAATAATTTTTATTTATAGATATCTATTCTAATTCAAATATTAAAAGCAGTTATTTATTTTCATTGTACTCAAATAGCTTAATCAAATTATATGTGGAATTTAAACAAGTCAATAATATTCAAAGAAACTATAAAACTTATTTAATTTTATCACTAAAACAGTAATAAAATCCAAAATTCCAAAATCAATCACTTGTAACTTTGTACAAAGAGCACTACAGTTATTAGCTTTTAGCACAAACTTCTGCTAAAATTTTTATGTTTTTTAGGCTCTTCATAATAGTTAAAAACAAAATTAAAGTTCTATAATTTAGATTTAATTTTACTTTTAACTGTCAAGGAAAATTTTGGGAAAAAAAATTTTGTTTGTCAAAACTGTTTTTTCAATTGCCAGGATTGTTATAAGAAAATATCTTGATTTTAAGTAGTTTTTTTTACTCCAATTAATAACAATAAGTATGATTTATAAAACTGGTTCAGAATTGTGAATTCTGAGTTCATTTACAAAAAATAATTTCAAGAGAATGTGAAACAACAAAATTGTATCAAATGAATATATTTTTATTTATGATTATTGATTGAATTATTCATAATTAATAAAAATATCAAGCAAAAAATAAATTGTAAAGAATAAAATCTTATATCTTTGCATTGGTTTTCCTAAACTACGAATGATTTTTTTTTTTAAATTAAAATTTAAAAAGTATTTAGAATTAAATATATATTTACAATTCCAAATTTTAATACTGCAAATGAAATTCAAATCTTAATAAACAAAATAATCACAAAACATAGCAAACAATATTTGAACAAATTTATATTTAAATGAACTATTTAAAATTAAAAAAAATTTAGTAACATAAAAATTTTAATTGATCAAATGTAAATTCTAATACTATAATTAAATACTAGTTACTGATATGCTTGATTGAACATAATCAAGCATAGATAACAAACAATAAAGGCACAATGTATACAATGCAAGCATAACAGTACAATTCTATCAGTAATTTCTTTTAATAGTAAAGAAAAACTCTGAATGAACCATAGATTAAATAACAAGAAAGATTTTATTTAAAAATAAACAATATTCTTATGTATGGAACAATTAAGTCTTTAAGTTTAGAATTTAAATTAAAATATAAAGAAACTACATTTGGAAAAATAAATGCATCATATACAATATATTTTTAATAAATCTGATTGTTTTTAACTGTAAAAATGTGTAGTGAATGAGTTATACATTAAATAGCTAAAAAAAATGTACTTAACAATGAGCAATATTATTACAGATGTACTTAGACATTCAAGCATGCATTTTAAGTGGAAGTGCACAATTTATTAAGAAATTACCTGTTGAAAGATAAATGAAAATAAATCTAATTTAGCAATAATGAGGTAAATTATATTTAACATTTTAAATAGCAGTGAAAATATCCACAGTAAAAGGTAAGTCAATAGTTAAAATATGCACACATATTAAAAGCACAAATTTAAGTAAAATATTTACAGTTGTTATTTAAGTACTAAAATTATATATGATCAAGCAGAGCCAGAAATTGCTTGCATTTGTTTAGCCTAACACATAATTGCACATGTAATCAAATCCTAAAGTTGTAAAGTAAATAAAACTGTTGCAATCGACAGTTGCATAAAAAATTGCATTAAAATAAATAGAAATTGAGGCGGCTGAGTCTCCACATCAAAGGCGATTGATGCGTTAGTAACAGCATAAGCGAATAATGTTACCTGTGTCTTGCAAATCTCATCAGATGGAAGGATGTTATGCACACATGCTGCATGGATATTAATACAAGCTGACAGTTTTTAATTATATGAATGGTATGTTGAGACATACACACTGCATAGCAACATGCTTTCGCGCCTGGAAAAGTAGCGGCAATGGCAATGATCCGGTCGCCGATTAGCGTTTATGAGATAATAAGTTTTTTGCCTCAGGCGTAGTAGCAGACTAGTCTTCGTGCCTTGGCAGGAGTCCCATTGTTGTAGTACAACTTCGCCAGAGAGGAAAGTGCTTTCTCCCTCTCCTCCGGTTGGCGCGTTAAAGGATTTGAACTGCAACTTTCTATTCAAGTGCGCTCATATTTATTTTCTATCATTCCATGGGTCGGGAGGATTCTGAGGAGCGCATGATTTAGATTAATAAAAAACGCCTTTCATTTTTAATGAATGGTAATTTATAAAAATTATTGTTTTTGAAAATTCAATTGAGAAAACATAATTTCTGTATTCTTCTTTCCTCTACTTCAGAATATTTTAACAATATTAATGAAAATAATTACAAATTAAATTATCATACATTTCATTTTCAATATTTCAACAAAATTGTTTAAATTAATAACAAATTAAATTGTTATTTATATAAACCATATAAAAATTACCATAAATTCGATTTACAAATATTTCAATTTACAACAGATATTATAAATTTTCTGAAATAAATTACAACAATTTAAATTTTTAACAACCCTAATACAAGTCCACTGACTCTTGTTTTTTTTATGCATTTAAACTGATTTTAAATAAATTATTATAAATCAAATACTTTAATGAAAATAATTACAAATTGAATTATAACATATTGAGATTTATTTATTACAAAAAATTGATAGAATTAACTATGTTAAAAATAGCATTAACACGATACAGAAAATATATTTAAAATATTTACTGAACTAAGATATTTATGGACATTGTACTATAACTTCTTTAATAGTATTCAAATACATATTTGCTTGAGTTAAGATAATATTTTTCTTCTATTTACAAACGCTTCAATGGAAACAACATTTATTTATTAAAATTTCCTAATATATTCGTCATCGTGAAAACATTTTTAGGGTTATTAAATATTTCTTCCATGATAGAGAGAAATATTCTACAGGATGTAATCAAAGCAAAAACCACAGAAAATATTTTCGACCATCATTATTTTCAACTATATGTTGTATTGATTAATAACCAATAAAAGGAGTTAAAATTTAGTAAACGAATTTAAATTTTAAACGAATAAAAAAATCCATATTAAATATTTGTATATTTTAATATTAGACTTAAATATGTTCATTTTTGTCTTACAAATAACATATTATTACAAGAATTCCTATTGTTGTTCATAATTGAATATTATTTTCATTCATCTTTGTATTTTGTACACTGGTTTTATAAGAATGTTTTAAATATATTGAGTAAAATCCACACTAAGGGATTAACAGAACTTCTTAATTTATTAAACAGTATTAAACAATTAAGGCTGCGAAGAAAGTAAATAGCTATTATTCCACCAATGATATTAAAAGTTTTTTTTCAAATCCAATTAATAATTAAAAATTTACTTTTCTTGCAATAAATTGTTCATAAAAATTCGTAAGGGAATTTAATTTAGGGGTTCTTCAAACCTTTCTTATAAGTTATTGACTCCAAATGCTAAATAAAAGTGAAATAAGACTCTCTTTTTCACGATTAACGAATGATAACACTTTAATGAAGGGTATCTTGTTTAGTTATATACTAATGTTAAGCTACAAATGCCATTAAAATATCACGGTAAATTTCAATTTAAATTTTGTCTACAGAATATATAATATTTGTTTCTATATATTGATTATGGAAAAATCCATATTTAATTTTCTTGCTCCGTTTGTATTCTTATGTACTTAGTAATCATAAAATAATTATCATAAGATTTGTAGGCTTTTGGTTGGTTGATTTGTCACTCTACAATTACTTCTAGCATTCAAGGACTAATTAGTTTCGAGAACCAACAATTTGAAGAGGATTGTAAATAATTTCAAACATTTAAATATGAGGCATCAGTCGAACCAATGAACAGTCGAATTGAATTCCAGAAAGTAAACCATTCAGCTATCAGGCTTTTGAAGCATCAAAATAGAATAATTTTTATTTTAATAATATAAATATTTTCAATAATGAAAATTCATTATAAAGTTTCCAAATTATAATATATTAAAATATATTATTATTCCTCGAGAATATATATATTAATTGCAATCAAGCTTTAGAATTTTTTTTTTATTCCACTTCATGTAACAAAAGGGGTAAGGGATATAATCAAATTTTAAAATCAAACATTTTACAATTATTTATAAATTACAATTTATTGTATGATTGTATATAATTGCAATAATTAATACTTTTAGATTTATCTTATGTAATAAACAAATCTGAGATTACATACAGGGGGTCAATAATTGAGAAAAATTGGTGTATATGGTACAAAGTTTTAATTTCAAAATGAATAATTGCTTATAATCTCTATTGGTAGGTTTATTCTTACTATAAATAACAGTTAGAAAAGTTGCATCAGTGATGAATTTTAGTTATTCGTCAGTTATACTTATTAATAATGTAGATAATACTTGGATGATCCAAAATACGTGGTTAACTATGCGTCGCTGATGTTATAATTAGTATTTACTTCAGGAATTTGAAACTAAGAATCCTTTGAATAGAAAGCAAAATTTGGAAGCAGTTTTACACATGTTGTTTGAAATCCTATTGAAACATTGATTTGTGTTAATGATTTATTTAATTACAAATCTTCATTAAAAAAGGCGTTTTTAAAAAGATTTTTAGTTCAAAGGAATCTTTTTTATAACATATAAGCATTCAATCTAATTTAACACAATAATTTTTCTGAAGGATGTTTTAGAAAAAGTATTGAAAAAAATTATTTGAATGAGATAATAACAAAAAATAGTTTTCTAGAGTATATTAATCTAATTAAAAATGAAACATTTGCCAGAAGATGAGTTAACAATTATTTAATTTGTTTGGCGTTCTAACGGTCACTTTTTTGCACAAGAGTTTAAAATTGGGATTTACACTCTTGTGTACCTAATTAAAGTAGATTCCAATCGATTATAAACCCCGAGAATGGAATCGAGCCCACTAAATACTGAACGTATAATATTTGAAATAAGATATCTGAGCGACTGATGTTGAATTGCTTTCCATAAAGTTAGTTTATCTCGGAAAGTTAGGAACTACGTCATTTAACAGTTTTTTTTTTTTTTTTTTTTTTTTTTTTAAACAATGGATTTGAAAAACTATAATGAATCGAAAATTCATTAGAATTTAGTTTTCGAATATTACTGGATTCCCTAGATTCCAGTATTCAAACATTTGAGTCCGTGAGGATACATTTAACCATTGAATTTGTTGGATTTCTTTATCATCTGACGAAGGGAATACTTTTGCGTTGCCAGAACAAGGGGAAAAAAAAAAAAAAAAAAAAAAAAAGAACTTTATTTGGTAAACTAAAATGAAACATGGCGATGCAATGGAGAAGCAATTTGACGCGGAAGTGGGAAGTGACTCAGAATTTTCAAGTTCACGACTCGAATCTCAGAAATTGATTGCGGCTAATTTTGTCTCGATATTTCTATATTTCCAGTCTTTTTTGCAAATCAAATTATGCAGAAAGGTCACGATTCTCCATATATTTAAAGACACATTTTTTTAGTTTTTGTTTGGTATTTAGAACACTATATTGTCTTTGGCATTTTATTTATCTTGGAAAATCATGGCAAATAGTTCAACATCTGGAAGCTGTTGTAAGACCCATTTAAACAACCACCGCGTATTTGTCTTAAGGGAAGACTTTTCATTGACTGAGCCGTATTTATCTGTTGCAAAGGAAGAAGCTCCTCAAAAAACGCTAATATTCACTAAAACAGGCATGCATATAGAAGGCAGAAGCGTTCATTTCCCTCTCTTCAACAATGGCAGGAATCGATTTAAGACCTTTCGAAGAGTTATGTTTTATCATTAGGTAATGGTGAGCGATTTTATTTAAATAGGGCAATTTTTTATAAATGTTGCATTATATTAATATAATTAATTATATTTTAATCATTACAAATTTGATACCATATATTAGATAGCTCTGAAAATCTGTAGCATATTGATTTTTATGATAATTCTCTATAGATAATGGTCCGTATTCAAGTGCTTTAAGAGAGAAAACCCTGAAATTTAAAAAGTATTAATTTCTATGCATATGCATTATCAGAAATAAAACAACCTTCTCTCATTGTCAACAGATGTAGGGATTGAACCTGGGACTTTCGATTTCAAAGAGTCGTAATTCTACCTCTTGGAAAGATGAGTCTTTATTTATAACAATACGTAACACAAAAATAAAAAATTATATAAAATTATTTATTTTTAAAATTTGAAGAGTCTTTTTATGAATTTAGAAAACTACATGTTGGCTTAAGGTAACAAATTTCCTAACCCTGATTTAAAAGAAAAATTCAGACATATTTTTCAATAATAGTTACGAACTGTTTAATTTTATATATTTTAAAATTTTTTATCTAATTGTTTAAAATGAAATTATGCTAAAGTGTTATTTTATTTAAAATTTATTAAAAAATTTTAATATAATTATTTAATAAAGATATATTCAAATGTAGAAAATATTTCAAATGATTGTTATATTTTTAATTATTTTACAAAAATTATATCAATTTTTTCTTGGATTTGGACACTAACTCTTGTTTTTAATGTTTTATGAGGGGTATTGGAACTATTATTTTCCTCCAGCACTGAACATAAAAAATATCAATCACACAAAAGCCAATTGTTAAAAATTTCACATTTCCAAAAGTTTAAAAAATCTTTTTTCAAAATCTTGACAAATATAAAGCGCAATAAATATATAAAAATTGTACTTTATTTTTAACGAAGTAGAAAAGTCGGATGTTTCTTTATATAATTTTGGAAAATGTATTAAAGGATGTTTAAACAATTCCCATTTTTGGCACAACTATCGTTCGTTTGGTTTATCGCTTTATTGTTAAATTTTTATACATGAGGGTTATTTCGACCGGAATCTGCATTCCAAATATCATAAAACTAAGCTGAAAATAGGAGTGGAGGGTACGAACTGTTAAACACAAAAAGTCGTTTCTAAATTTAAGAGGATCAAATAAAGTGGCTATTTTTTTTTTTTTTTTTTTTTTTTTTTTTAGCTGAGTAACGTTATATAAAGCAAGTTTTAGTAAAATTTTATTACAAATATAAATATCAAAAATAGTTTGGTTGATTTTTTTCGTGATTCGAATTATTTGCTCAACAATTGGAATTCGCCGGTATCTAACAAGAATCCCAATTGCAAATAATGTCATTTATTATAGACATTGCTATTAGCTGATTTGAAAACTATAGGTAATTTTAGAAGCTCACAACTAAATTAAAAAAAGATTGGAGCTCTAAGAGCATTCATTAACGTTAGATCATCGTTCATATTTGTTATAGTTACAATTAAGTGAATGCAAAATCTTTCCCGTGTCAAAAAACAAACGGAGATAAAAACTTTGAGTACCATTTCCACACCAAAAACGCTGAATACTTGCGGATTCTAGCTGATTCTAGTAACCCTGCGAGCCCTTAGAATCACCGCAAAAGCATGTCCGCTTTAGAGAAAGAGAAGAGAATTAAAAGAAAGCCTCTGTTCTACCCCCGAATTTTACGCGCAGGCTCAGAAGAGTAATTTTTCCCTTTCTTTTTCAATCGCGACAGAAACAAAATGATAATTGGTGCACGTGGTCAATGTCTGAGTAAGAACAAGGACTCTTAATTCTGAGAAAGATAAAATAAATAAGTAAAGTAGAAACAAATGTGTTCTTTGAAGCTTGGAACAAATGGACGCATCGTGTTAAATTGGGAAGAATCCAATCAAAGTCTTAATTGTTTGACGGTATTTCAATGGAATCATTGACAAGAGCAGCGTCGTAGTGCATAAAAAAAGAATAATTAAAAACACATTTCAAATAAGGGCGCTTACAATTAATTCAGTTATTTTGTTAGCTTTTGTGTTAACTTAATGGTTAATAGGCCAATAACAGCAATTACAAATTATTATTGACTAAATTGTAACCCCACATAAAAAAAAATTATTAATACGAAGCACATTAAATAAGTTAAACTTTATTATCAAGTATTTTATTGAAAAATATAATTAAATACGAATAAAGATAAACTTCTTGTTGAACATAATAATATGATGCTTTAACTAGAATACTGCCTTAATCAATAAGTATTTAGAATTCTTTCATTTAAAAAAAAAAAAAAAAAAAAAAAAAAAAAAAAAAAAAAAAAAAACCAATCCTTAAGCCATATTTTATAATTTGCCACTCTCACTCTATGATCTCTTTTTGTATACATAACCTTATTCAATATGTACAAACACATATATGTATAACTATAGTTTAAATATTATTGTAGTTAGTGTATGAAGAATATTACGAACTATTATAAACATTCACGAACCAGATTGAGGGCCACAGTGCCAATCATTCAGCTGCTAGCAAAGTTAAGAATTTGTATTTCTATAAGTGATCTCCAACAGCAGTGCATTGTGTTTTCTGAGATAAACATCATTAAAATAACTTATGAAAACTCCAGATAGTCTATTTTTAAAATTCTTTTCGATAACTGTCTCAGCTGAAGATTTTTGTGCGCTTAGAGGATAGGCACATATAGAAGTTCCATGAGATTCAACATTCCTTTTAATGAGAAAGTTTAAAGGAGGTTATCTTAATTCAGACATAATCCTTTTACTTGAACTTGGCTCAAAATAAAGAGGCTGGTTGAGTTCAATTGTTATACGGTCGACAGAAATAGTCAATAACCTAAACTAGCCTAACCTACCGAAACAAAAGAAATATAATAAGCTAAATGCCTTGAAGTACCTAAGAACCGGACATCCTAAAATCTGCTTTTATTCAGTAAAAGGAAATACATTTGAAAAATGATTTACGTTTACGCTTATTAAGAAAATTACTTAATATTCACAACTACAGATTATTTTATCTCGTAAGAAATGAGCAAAATGTGCTTGCCTTCATTTAAATAATAGAGATTAAGGCTTTATGCTTGATAAGATCAATTAGCAGAGCATAACCGGAGGATGCATGTATTGATATAGTAAATGATATGCATACAAATAGCACTTTAGTCAAGCTAAATTTAACACCGGCGGCACACTGAAAGAACTTGTTTAGCATTTAAAAAAAAAAAAAAAAAAAAAAATCCAAAAAAGGCGTTAACTCCAATAACAAGGGAATTTTTCGATTGAAGAAAATGCTTAAGGCATGTTGAATTCGACTTGAATATTAATTTCTCATTATACTTTTGAAATATCATCAAATATTAAGTCCAAAATAAATAATTTATTTCTAATGCTATTGGAAACTTTCATTAGTTTTTAGATTTTATTTCGTTTACCATTATCCAGTTCTGAAAAGTGAATTCATTTGAAATATTTAGTTGCTTCTAGATCACTGTTTGTTCTCTTTTGTTTCTATACTTGACCACACTGATAGAAAATAAGAAAACGTGAGATATTGTTTCATTTCTTAATGTTACAAAATTAACTTGGCAGGGAACAAAAGTTTACAGGGAATACAAAATACAAGTAAACAAATTTTGTACAAAGTAAACAAGAAATTCTTGCATTCTTTCGCTGTGTGGGACAGCATCCTAAGGTGAGAGTCTGTGGTATCATTCACAGCATTATCTCCTAACACTTGACCTATTCGGTGACTTTATGCAGCAGATGATAAGCCCACTTTGAAGTCGTAAAGCAAACAACACCTAACGAGCTCCTTCCACACGTCCATTTTACTTCCCTACTGTAAGAATTATGATTGATGAATTTGTGTGGTGGACCTGCTTTTATAACGATTGATATTCCAACTCTCGACTGACAGTGTCTCAAACATGTCATACACTAATTTGCATACTTATTCTAACTTCATTCAATTGAACGCGACAATGGCAAGAACTTTCTTGTTTACCTTATTTATAATTTTTATAGTCGATTTAAAATGTTAATGTTATAAAAATTTTATAT
>JAPDSC010112642.1:32089-44634 GCA_026290005.1 Latrodectus geometricus | reverse complement strand
TATATATATATATATATATATATAATTGGTTTATCTCTCTATGTTTTTTTTCTGCAAACACATATGAGGAATGCTATATTTCTTTTTTTATTAGAAGGCTAACATTATAGCGGCCCATGGTTTAAGTGATTTCTGAACTTTTCATCTGCTTTTATTATCCAGTTTTCAGAAAGTGAGTTTAAAGGTGAATGTCAAAAAGTGAATGTTTTTAAAACTGTTTAGTTGGTTTGTGAATTTATAATCTTTTTCAGCCCAAGAGGGCTCACTCGGCCATAAACTTAAATTTAAAATGCGTTCCGAATGAGTAATAAAATCCAAAAATAAAATGGCATTCCAAGCCCCAAACTATTAACTTCAAGGCTAGAACGCTAACTATATAACTTTTAGTTCGGGTAGATTTATTTGGACATTCATTTCAAAATGGTCTTTACGAAAAGAAATGTTCTTACAAATTTTGAAAATAAAAATATTTCAATAATTAAAATGCAAAAATGTAGAAAACTAAGGATAAACTATAAGATTTCAAATATTTCGTATTAAATAAGAGTAATAGACTTTTGAATAATATATATATATATATATATATATATATATATATATACATGCATGTCGAGAATTAATCTAGTTTGTTTGGAGTATTGCTGGTACACTTTACGAACAAGAGGGTTAGTTGCTTAAACGGGATCTTAACCATTACGGATATCTATGTCAGAAATGAGAATCGAACTCATAAACATCTGAACTAAGGATCTGAGGGCTAACCATACAGTTGCTAACTCGGCTTATGTATTCTAATGCAAATATAGGATGCAATGATGTCAAATACAATTATTGTTAAAGAAAAAAAAATGGCGTGGCAGATTGATAGACTTGGTAACGCATTTCGGTTCATGAAAAGCAGAATTAAAATGCTGATCACATGGTTTTCAAATATGAATCATTGTTATACTGAATTTGGATTCATCTATAAATTTAAATATTATTGGATAAACCTCAGACCTCAATGATTCTCCATGGTCAGTATTTAGACTTTGCATTTGCTCATGTAATAGGATATTGACTTGGGGAAAAAAAAAAAAAAAAAAAAAAAAAAAGATAAAGATAAAGAAAATTAACAGCTCAGGATAAGAAAACCAGAGAATCAAGCATTTGCTTTTGTTGGGTCTCATAGCATAACTCTTAGATGTCAGTTTTAGACAAAATAATGCACGGTTGCACCTGTCAAGATTTTCAAAAGAATGACTGTTAAATAAAAATCCAAATTATTCCATGGTTTTGAATCATCCTTAATCAAGCATTTAAGGTCTATCTAGGATAATAGAATTTCCCAGAAACTCTTATTTGCTTACAGAATTCTCAAATCTAATTGAAACTGCTGAAAATGATCGGATTATGAGAAAGAGATTTGTATTGTCTGGTATGAATTAGTGCAGAATGTTTTACAGAAATTCAAAGAAGTAAAATTTTATTTCAAATTATTATTTGCATACAAATACCTTTTAGAAGATTGTTCCCTAAAATGCTGCTTCCAGGTATTAATGAAGCTTAAAATAAGCTTCACTTTGACAAGATTATAAAGAGCAACAAAATTTCAAACAAGTTAAAAAATAAATGATATAAAAATTTCTTAAAATATAATTATTTTCTTAAGATTTTTACATACTTTTATATATTTTATATGTTGTTTAAAGTCAAAAAAATAGAAAATCCCAAAACGCGTTGTCTATTTTAGGAAAATGGACTAGGCAGATTAGTGATGCTATTTTGTATGGTAATCAGTGATGCAAGGGAAAAGACAATTCATAAAAATGTCAAATAGTTACAAAAATTTCAAGTATAATTTCCTTGTTTCATTCCGAAGGGAACTCTATTCACTACGCAGTTTTATAAAATAAAGATAAGAATCACCAATAAAAGAAATAAAAATCATTCAATCATCAATAAAAGAGAAAATAATTGTTATATTTATCATAAATCAAAAAATTTACAAAGCTTATTTGATATCACATTGCTGATCGCCTAATAGCTGAGGGCTATTAGGCGTGTGAGGCATTTCATTTGTTAACCTCAAGATTATTCATCTTTCAGAAGAATTATTCATAGACGGCTAATCGTATTCAGGTATCGCTAGAGAGTAAATTAGGAAACTTCCAAGCACCTACCCGACTCCTGAACACGTGGAAAGACGAAACGTAATATGCCTTGTTTAATAATGGATGGAATTGAATTTGGAGCCATTCATATCAAAGAGAATGGAATTTGTATTTTGTCCACGGTAAAGATCGATGCATACTTAATTTATATATTATGTTATGCATTTATGCGAAGAAATATTTTAAGAAATATTTAATGATCAAATATTATATATAAGTATAAGATTTGTATCGTTAAAAACTTTAATTTCTGGATAAAATCTAAAAATGTGGTCAGAAATGGAGTCGGCGTCCTTCAAAGGGCGTTAGTGTGAGCACTCATGTCAGAAATGATGCAACATTCGCTGGGAAGCGGCTGTTCTCGGAATGAGACCGCATGACGTCCCTCTGTGAATCTTGCACGGGAAGCCAGTCAACCTCACAAATTGATTACCGAGGGGAAGTTTTATGGAAGTAGCTGTTTCGAAACCACTCTCTGCTTCAATAAAGCATGCGTTTCTGATGGCATTCATTCTGAAAGGACAGTAATTAACAATTGTTAGCGTTTTTTCCTTCTTTTTTTGTGTTTAATATTCGTGTGGTAGTGAGGATAGGCTGCTTAAATATTATATATATTCTTTTCTTTTTTTTGAACGCAAATTTTAATTTGCTTTCACATTGTAGCAATATATTTATTCATTGAATATTGTCGAAGAAAACTATTGAATGGAATGTTGATATTATTTCAAGGATGTTTTCACATATTTAAATTTACAATAAAAAAAATAGGAGCAAAAAGAAAATATTATTTAAAAATATAAAAACAATATTTATATATATATATGATTAATAATGCATTTCTATTAAATGTAAAGCATTGTAATTCCGAAATTTTTGCTCTAAATTCTTCATAAGTATATATTATTTACTTAATTTTCCAGTATATATACACACACATTAATAGGGTGATCCATTTAAGAGCACTCTTCATTTTTCTTATTACTCTTCATTCTGACACCTGTGGCAATTATTCTAACACTGAAGTTTGAACCTTGCTTAAATGTGGGAAACAATTTCTAACACTGTTATAACTTCATTTGTGAGTTAAACAGAAATGGAGATGTACAAAGCTACTTCATCCTGTGATAATCTTATTTTTGAAAAACAAATTTTAACAATATCATTCTTTACATTAAATGCTTAAAATGTTCCACATCATTTTGAAAGCAAATATGAACACGTCAAGTTTCAACACTGTTGGTGTTATTGACGAAATTTCTTTCGTTTTGATTTTTTTTTTTAAATTCATCAATGTTTGCCGAATTTCTCTGTTAAGTCCTTTGAGATAACTCCATAAATACTTGATTACGATTAGAATGGTTGTCTTGACAGCTCTTACTACATAAGTTACCATTGAAAGGGCATTTTCAGGTTTGAAATTTATTCTCCGAGACAATAAAAGTAATTTCAGTGAAACCACATTTGAAAATTTAATGATGATTAGAGGTGATTTTCATATGTTAAGTATATAAATAAACATATTTTTTCACAATAATTTAAAAGCCAAATGCACCATATGAGTGGCAAGCTATGAGGGTGTACATAATCATGAACCAAATAGTCAAATCCGATTTGGGTAATGGATGACAATGCTAGTGTTCACCACTTTTATCGTACATACTGGTTAATTGTTTCAATTCACATAGTGTGTATTAATAAAAAGAAATAATACAATCAAATTTTAATAGAATTACATTTTCTGTTTGAATGACTGATTTTATGTATAATCTTATGTATACTGAATAGAACTGAACCGAAAACTGTTATTTTTAAATCAAGATTGAACCGATTTTTATTTTTGTTAAACCGGAACGAGAATTACGGTTAGAAGAACTGATAAAAACTCCATTTGCTGGCTATTTCTTATCATTTCGATAGAAATACTGCGGAATAGAGTCTCTCAGTTACAGGTATTTTTGGTAAAGAAAGGCCGGCATCATTTATGTTGCAGGATATAGTGCTTGATAACAGGAATTTGTCATAAGATCAAGGACCATCCCAGTTTAAAAGGTCTTGTAAAACTCTCTGCGATTTCAAATAGCATTTCAATTTTTAACCCTTTGTGTAATTTATTCCCTGATTTGTTAAATTAACAGATGTCAGTCCCGCATTGAGTTTTTACAGTTTACCCATCACTTGAAATCAATCTCAAGTTTGGACTGCATGTCTTACAAATTGTTTAAATAATCACATTATCTAGCTAGTTTTGAATTTTTATTCAGCAAAATTTAGCTCATGTTGAATTCTGCTCAATGAAAAAAATAATATCTAATCTCAAAAACATTTTATTTCTCGATAATGCTTTGCCACGTCGTTTTGTATTAGAGTTGGCTAGATAAGTTAAAAAAAAAAATATTATACAATCGAAAATTGCTATCTCATCTTCGGGATAATAGAGTTTAGATACAATATTTAAAACGTTTTCGAGTAAAATAATTTCAATTTTAATCCATAACAATCCATATGAATAAAATCCTTTTCTTGTTTGTTCATTTTTGCCAGATTTTGAACTTAAAATTACACAGAATGGAATAAAATTGATGAGAGCTTCTTGGTCACTGTCTGATTTAAAAAAAGATTGTTTTATTTCGAAATTTTGATTACAGCATTTGTAAAAATGTAAAAAGTAATTATCCTCATTTGAAATTACAGTAAAGTTGCTTATGATGCTATGTAACCACTTTAAACAATGAATACTGTTCATGGACTCTGCTTACTTCAAAACGAAAACTATTATTCTTCACTTTCTTTTGAAATTGATATCTTGGAGGGAGAAAAATATACATACGACATCGGATTCCCCTTCTTTCTCCTTGCCCAGATTCTGTTTCTTTCACAGATTCCCGTTTTACTGCTTCTAGTTGTTATTTACTTCATGATCTCATAAGAAAATTCACTCTATTTTTTATGTATTATTTCAATGAATTTCCTAACAGTTGCATCAGAATAATTACTTAAATGTTCCATTTTTATATTAAGTTGACCAATATGTAGCGAATTATTTAATATAGATAATTTTATTATACAAAATTATCTAATTTTAAAACTACAAATTTATTTTCTAATAAATTATATTTAATAAAAACTGCAAATTATTTAATATTGACAAATTATCTAGGTTTGATCAGAATTGAATATGAAGTTAGCAAAAAATTAATGAAATCTACTCTTCGACTATAGTATAAGATGTAAGCTTACTTTATTATGTTTTATACAGATCACTTATAATCTAATACAGGATTATAGGTAATCTGACTAAGTAGAATTTTCTGAGTCATGAGCTTTTTCTCTAGATCTTTCAATAACAATTGTGGGTTAAGTAAGCATATTTTTCGACATGAGAATCATAAAAATTAGCATCAGCGATCACCCCCAAAATGTCTTGGCGGTCCATTGGTAGATCTTAATGTACTCCAAAGCCCATCCCTGTTCTAGTCACATAAGTAACATACATTTGAATTTTTTTTCTTCTGCTGTATAGTGGCTGGGCTCCAGTGGCTCAGTAGCAAAGTTAAGATCAGCAAAGTGAAGCATCATTTGCCGCTGGCGGTGACTGGGAGGTTGACATCTCATTCTTCCTCACTGGTTGGCTGGAACTCCGTGGCTATTCATATTTGAGAATGTGTCCACATTTATCTGTGATGTCATAAATCCTTTAGCAAGTGTGACAGGTATGGTATGTTTCCGAATTACAAGGCGCTTCGTGATGGGCGAGTATTCCTAACCGGTCCTTAAGGTACAAATCCTGAGCTCAGATGCACCGTTATGTATGTATATTGTATTTTAACCTTCTGATGAATTCGCATACGAAATTCTTAGAAATAAAATTTAATTTCAATTCTGTCAATTTTACGATTTGCGTTTTATACTGTTGAAAATCCAATCCGACTTATTTTGAAATCATTTTGGCTTTATGTTACCTACATTAGAAACTTTCTAAAAATTTTATCATTGCTTAAGGATATGTAATTTTTATTATATTTTTGAAGAATTATATTTTTACAGTTCTAATTTTTTTTTTTTTTGTTAAAAATTTAAAAAAAAAAAAAAAAGCTTTATTTAAGAACAAGTCGTAGAACCTACACTTGTTTGCATTTGTTAAATTCAACAAGCGATTACATTCATTATGGAATTTTAATATGTTGGGATTATTATTTCTCTATACGATCAACCGAAGTTTTAACCTTGAACTTCTGTTCCCAAAACATGTCAGTTGTGAATATTACCAATCAAGAGGAAATGGAGTTTATTTTCTAAGGAAAAATAATTTTTCTTTAAGTCATGATCTAACTAGCCAATTTCATCTAGTCATCTTTATGATGCCTTAACAGTCTTGGTTTTATTTTTAATTACCGAAGAGTAGCATTTAAATTTGATCTTCAAGTGAGCCAGATTGTTGAACGTGCTATAGTTTTAATACTCTGGGGTGTTATTTGAAGAATAGATAAATTCTATTTAGTTACAATCATAAAAAATTACCTCTTAAATCGAGCTGATAGTTCACTCTTTCTACCAAATCTTATTTTTCCATAAGAATCTCTTTCATATTAATCACTATAAATAAAAATTTTAGAACGCTTAAGAATCTCACTCATTTCCCCTTTTCACTTGACAAAGATCATATAAAAATCTTTACAAAACCAAAATTTTCAATCTTTTATCGTTAAGATAATTCTCTTTATCTGAAACTGTGAATTTCCCCATAAAATCAAACAAATTCAATTTGAATATTCTTTATGATGTTATTGCTTGCACTTTTTTCGTAATGCAAAGTAAGTTTACAGACGATTTTGAAAGAAAATTATAGTAATTTTTAAAATCCAAACAGTTTAGAAAACAAAATGTAAGGGGTCTTATATTTAAGTAACACTGAGATTTCAAATAAACATTGTTTACTAACCAATTTCTTTTCATTAAGTGATTTATTTGAAAAAATATAACTCATTTCAATTGTTTCAATCTTTTAAAATTATTCATTTAATGTACTGTATCATTAAAATGAATGACATATTGTAGGTGAACTTATTTTGAAACATTGTGTGTGTGTGTATATATATATATATATATAAATGCATGATGTGGCCACATTTCCATAAAGAAGTGACAAGAATTATGATTGTGAGTATAGATTTTAGCGTAAGTCACGAGATGTTCTGATTAACTCCTGGGCCTTGATGAAGTACCACTGCAGCGGAGTGCATGGGGGAGGGACGTGGGAGTAGGACGCCGTCAAAACAAGGGCGTAACGCTTTGATTTCATTCCGGGGAGAGGAGGCAACGGCGGCATCGATCCTCTCGTGTGAACAACCGCTATTTCTTTATGAATGTAGTTGCTGGCCGATCGATTCTCTTTTACCTGCCTCCCCGATTCACAAGTTTCCCTCATTCAGTCAGAAGTGCTGAATTGACGATTTTTTTTTCTCCTTCGCCGACGATAGTCAAAATGGAAAAGTCACTGGCTTCCTCTTTCTTTTTTTAAGCTGAATCTTTCAAGTAAAGCCGAAGTTCAAAGCATTGGAACCTCTCTCTCGATTATTTTTTCTTTTTTAAAGATTACTATAAAATAAATTTTATACTGCGTGCTTTATAGGAAATCATATTCTACATGTTGTGGAATATTTTAACATCAAAAAAGACTCTTAGTAACTATAGCAGGATCTTGATTTCATTAGCATGAAATTAATGCTTTCTTACTATATGTCTAATATCTATTAGCATCTAGAAATCCTTACTAGATCTTTAAAGTTAGATTTGAGCATTAGCATTACATTGTTCAGCTCTAACATCAAGCATCTATTTTATTCTACATAATAGATGTTATAAGAATTTCTTTGGATTTTTCTGCAAAAATTACTATAAAACTTATTTTATGCTATATGCTTTTTTAAGAGATCATATTCCACATGTTTTGGATTATTTTAAAATAAACAAAAAGAGTCTGAATAATTTTAAAGAGCCTGATAAAACATTACCATGAAATTAACTTTATATTATTCAGTTCTAGCTTCAGAGATTCAGTATAGATTAGAAATGCGAAATATGATATTGATGTTAATACAGTACATAGCGATAATTAGAGGATAATATCCTAAATTTAAAGCTACCACATGGAAAACGTAATATCTTGGGTTGCCCGGAAAGTTCATGCCGTTATTTTAGGACAACTTAAACGCAGTTCTTTTAAATATTGATGTAAATTTATTAAAATATAATAGGTACCATTCTGCTCCACAGCCTTTCTCCATCTTTCGAGTAGCTTGAGAATTCCGTCCTTCCAGAATCTCTCAGATTTCTCGGCAAAAAAATTTGTCCAAATGGGTTTTGATCTCATCTAAAGAGTCCAAATTTTTCCCATTAAGGGAAATCCTTCATCCAGCATCCTCGCCATAAGCAGCGCATATCTTATTTGCCGCTTGTGTGGCATTTTTGCCCTTTCGGAAAAAGAAAAGCATTAAATGCCTACAATGCACTTTATTAGCCATCATATTCTAAATTGTACGAAACTGATAAAAATTCCAAACATGGCTGAAGCTATCTCTTTTAGAATATGTACACATGTCATTTGTTTTCAATAACTGTGATTTATTCAGACAGGTCTCTCGCGCTACCTACCGAAAATCGGCACGAACTTTCCGGACAACCCAATAATTTACTGTTAAAAACTCTCCGCTATAATAAGCATAATTGTGAAGATAATATGAAAGGAAGTTTTTTTTATCTTTAACTAAACTTTATTATTATGAATTTCAAACATTGCATACTCACACTTTTCATTTAACTTGTTCAACCAAACAATATGAATACATTTACATTAGCTTGATTTGTTTTATGTAATATGTTACACGGTGGCCACTTTTTCAAGTTACGGCTGACTCAGGTAAGACCTACAAATTAAAGTAGATTCCGAACTGTTAAATGCTTTCACCCGAGGTATGAATTGAACTCATGAACTGTTGAACTGACTATAACTGATTATCGTCCAGATGTCAATTTGGCTTCTAATATTCCTAAGCTATTAGAATGATTGAATTTAGAATAAAATTGCTTCTTATCTAACATGGACTTGGGTAACGAATTTTCAGGTAATATCTTTTCTTTCAATGAAAGATAACACAAAATTTATTTTGTTTTCCCTCATGTCATTTTTGTGAAAGTAAAGAAACACAAATGTTATTCATCAAGCAAAAAATTATTTTCATTTATTTATTTCAAAATTACACATTATTTACAGCCACATATAAAAACATGCTGATAGAGGTGACGTCAGAGTACCAGACATAATGTCTAGACTTGTGGATCTACTTTCACAAAAAATGTTAGTTCATATCATTCTGTACTGAGCTGTGTTTTGCATGAATTATAGAACCAAGATACCCTACGAATAACTGGAGAAAGTTAGAGAAATCGTTACAGCGGTCTAATTATATTGTTTCTTGGATCAAAGGACACCATGTTCCTTTTGAGTATATAACATGCTAGATGACATCATCTCGACTTGTGAGCCAGTCTGACTTTAAACAATATCCCTTCATTATGATTGAGTACAGTACTATCTTCCAGTTTTTAATACAATACCAAGTAGTTCGACACGAAATTTAAAAGAGTTAGAGAGATCACTAAGTTTGTCTTTTCTTGCATCACATGCATCATTTTTCTTTAGAGTATGTAAGAACTGAAATGCTACCTGACACTAGCTTTTGTATCTGATTTTACTAAAACAATATATTATAGTCTCATAATAATTCAACACTGAATCATGTTTTGCCATGTATTACACTGCATAGTAACTTGACGGACAATTAGAAAGAGTATGAGAGATGTGTATATTTCTGCTTATCTTATTTTTTAGGTCAAATAAGGAGCATATTCCTTTTAGGTTAAAATTACCATTTACACAAAATTACAAATTATTCGGCATTTGTAAGAATATGCTGCATATAGGGATACTTTTTTTTCTGACAAATACACAGTCATAAAATTTATAAAGTAGCTTCGGTTGAAGATAAGTCGAAAAGAAGGGGGGGTGAAAAAGAAAACTTTTTATAATATTATGTTATAATTTTAGCAGTTAATGTTATTTTCTGTTCTAAATACGTAAAAACGAATAATATATAGGAATAAGAATCGCAAAATACCATTTCATTCATTATCATCATGCATTTGCATGGTATCTTATATTCAGACCATCTTAAGTTGTTAGAAAATCAAAGGTGTTTAATTTCACATATCAGCTTTATTATTTTATAAATGAAGTTTATATAAAATGCTCAAGGCAATAATTTTAATTAACCAGCCATTTTCTACTTTTTCTCTGTCTCTTTATTATAATATATATATATATATATATATATATATATATATATATATATATATATATATATATATATATATATGTTTCACACATACTATTTAGTAAAATCAAATTTTTTTAAACTCTAATGAAATTAATTTTCTCATCAAAACCACATGTTGTTAAAAATAAACATGAATATCAAAAGAAAAAAATGAATAGTAAAACAATTTTAATTTACAAAATCAGAATGCAGTAGCCCGATCTTAATAAATATGATTCGAATTTCTCTTATAACTATCTGAACACAATTTAAAATAAAAAAATAATTTGACATTCCAATTTGCTTTAATTTAATTGAGTAGATCTTACCTAAGCGTAACTCTTTAACATAAGCTTTCAGAAAGGCAAAAAAAAAAAAAAAAAAAAAAAAAAGGAATGCAGTAGTCACTTAATGGTGTGTTATTCAAACACGTCACGCGTACTCAACAGGTGAATATTTTCTAGCGCATTTTCAGGTCCAAGGACGTAAATTACTGACTTTGTAAGTCAGATTACGATGTTCTAGCAAACATTTTTATCGGGAAAGATTTTCTAGTCATTTTCAAAACAAAAACATTTAGACTGACATTTGTGAGATCATGTGTTTTTATTTTTTTCAACAAATGATTTCAATTATAAAGCTATGCTAAGCTAATTCATTCAAACTTAATTGATTATTGAAAGAATCTAGGAATGATAAAAATAGAAAAGATTAAAACTCGTATCGAAAAATTATGTTCTTACAACGTGATTCTTCTTTAACATTTCGATTTTTATTTATCTAAATGTTTCAAATCATTCATCTAAAAATTAAAGTTTAGCTTTATCTCTTTAATGGTTATTTTTTTTTATCGAAATGTAATCGAAAATCATTTAATAAATATTACTTAATTTATTAAATGATGCAAAAATGGATTTATCTTGCGTACTTTTGAAAAAAAAAGAAAAAGAATAAAAAAAGAAAAAAAAATCTACTAATCTTTAATAAAAAAAAAAATAATAAAAAAAAAAAAAAATGGTGATGTTAATTTTAAGTTTGAAAAAGAATTTCAAATGTAAAAATGATATTTTTTTACATGTGTTATTATACTTAATTTCTATTTATTTAAATGTTTTATAATTAAATTACAAATTATCAAGCATCAATTATTAGAAATTAATTAACAACATGTTGTTCTGAAATATATTACAGTAAATCACGAGCATAGTGATTTACATCATGAAATAACACATTACGGTAAATTAATTTGGACTATTACTAGTGAGTTACTAGTTGTGTCTTGGGATTTGAATGTCGACTATTAATATATTTGTACTGGTATGCACGGTGTTCTGGTCTATATATAATATTATAAGCATATTTTTGAATTGATTATATGACAAGTAACGATACTGTATGGTGCATAAGCATTATACTGTATTAAATTACAAAGTCTAGGAAATCATTTTTATTAATTTTACATAAAAATTATTTTTGTTGATTATGCAATTTAACACCTAATGTTCGAAGAATTTAATAATGGAAACATACATTTTGTTACAGTGCCACAGTACTATTAGTATGATGTGTAAAATATTTTCATAATTTATTGCCTAATTGTATTTTTCATGAACAATTCTTTGCTGAATAATAAAATATTGTAATTTTAAAAAAAAATTTAAAAGTAATTTCAAAGAAAATTAATTTTGTTTCGAAAGGCATTAATTACAGAAAAATAAAACAATTAAATAAGATTTTAAACTTCAAATAATTAACAGAATTCGCTTTCACAGTGACTTCCATTAGTTTGGGGAAATATGGGAAATGTTAACAATTTTTATGAGATTCATAAAGATCTTAGTAGGCCCTTAACAGGTGAAGATTTTAAAAAGCTAAAAATCCATTTCATTTTGCTTCCTCTGGATAAAAATATTAGCTGTTCCTTTTCTTACAAGTATTTCTAGGAAAGTCTAAAAACTCTCTCGGAAGTATATAACCATGTAGAAATGCAACAACATTCGATATCAGCCAGTATTGAACA
>JAPDSC010112642.1:20089-31689 GCA_026290005.1 Latrodectus geometricus | reverse complement strand
TTAATGGTGTGTTATTCACACACGTCACGCGTACTCAACAGGTGAATATTTTCTAGCGCATTTTCAGGTCCAAGGACGTAAATTACTGACTTTGTAAGTCAGATTACGATGTTCTAGCAAACATTTTTATCGGGAAAGATTTTCTAGTCATTTTCAAAACAAAAACATTTAGACTGACATTTGTGAGATCATGTGTTTTTATTTTTTTCAACAAATGATTTCAATTATAAAGCTATGCTAAGCTAATTCATTCAAACTTAATTGATTATTGAAAGAATCTAGGAATGATAAAAATAGAAAAGATTAAAACTCGTATCGAAAAATTATGTTCTTACAACGTGATTCTTCTTTAACATTTCGATTTTTATTTATCTAAATGTTTCAAATCATTCATCTAAAAATTAAAGTTTAGCTTCATCTCTTTAATGGTTATTTTTTTTTTTTTATCGAAATGTAATCGAAAATCATTTAATAAATATTACTTAATTTATTAAATGATGCAAAAATGGATTTATCTTGCGTACTTTTGAAAAAAAAAGAAAAAGAATAAAAAAAGAAAAAAAAATCTACTAATCTTTAATAATAAAATAAATCTTTCAAAAAAAAAAAAATGGTGATGTTAATTTTAAGTTTGAAAAAGAATTTCAAATGTAAAAATGATATTTTTTTACATGTGTTATTATACTTAATTTCTATTTATTTAAATGTTTTATAATTAAATTACAAATTATCAAGCATCAATTATTAGAAATTAATTAACAACATGTTGTTCTGAAATATATTACAGTAAATCACGAGCATAGTGATTTACATCATGAAATAACACATTACGGTAAATTAATTTGGACTATTACTAGTAAGTTACTAGTTGTGTCTTGGGATTTGAATGTCGACTATTAATATATTTGTACTGGTATGCACGGTGTTCTGGTCTATATATAATATTATAAGCATATTTTTGAATTGATTATATGACAAGTAACGATACTGTATGGTGCATAAGCATTATACTGTATTAAATTACAAAGTCTAGGAAATCATTTTTATTAGTTTTACATAAAAATTATTTTTGTTGATTATGCAATTTAACACCTAATGTTCGAAGAATTTAATAATGGAAACATACATTTTGTTACAGTGCCACAGTACTATTAGTATGATGTGTAAAATATTTTCATAATTTATTGCCTAATTGTATTTTTCATGAACAATTCTTTGCTGAATAATAAAATATTGTAATTTTAAAAAAAAATTTAAAAGTAATTTCAAAGAAAATTAATTTTGTTTCGAAAGGCATTAATTACAGAAAAATAAAACAATTAAATAAGATTTTAAACTTCAAATAATTAACAGAATTCGCTTTCACAGTGACTTCCATTAGTTTGGGGAAATATGGGAAATGTTAACAATTTTTATGAGATTCATAAAGATCTTAGTAGGCCCTTAACAGGTGAAGATTTTAAAAAGCTAAAAATCCATTTCATTTTGCTTCCTCTGGATAAAAATATTAGCTGTTCCTTTTCTTACAAGTATTTCTAGGAAAGTCTAAAAACTCTCTCGGAAGTATATAACCATGTAGAAATGCAACAACATTCGATATCAGCCAGTATTGAACAGAAACCATGTAGATTTCGATGTTCAATACTGGCTGATATCGAACCCAGGATCTTTTCGCTTTAAATGCTCAGTTCTACTAACAAGCCGCGGAAAGCCCTAACATGCCTCAGTATTTCTAATAAAATTGTTATTACGGCGTTACACTACCATCTGCCAACTTCTGCTGACTACAGCCACTATTCACAAACAGCAGCTTCTAGATCTGGAAACAGAAATTAACATTTATCTGCCATTTTCCTTTTCATACTTCCAAATCAAATAAACAAAGATACATTAGATATTATATTACTTCAGTATTACGTTCGTTTTTAGAACAACTGATGAATACCACACTTCTAAGAAGTAAAAGACATCTTTATGAACACTTTATAATTTTTAAAGTATGAATGTAACTTTATATATATATTTGTTCAATAAAATGCATGTTTTTCCTTAGGTGTTATATTCGTGATACAGATAAAAGTAATGAGTTTTTCGTTGTGGTTGCTAAGATCTAAAGCAAAACAATGTATTATTAATTCCCATGACTTTTTACAACAGTAGTTAACAAATGCAGCGATGTATTTCACGCATGTAATTCACATACGCGTAGCTTAGTGGTAAGATCGCACGTTTTGGAGTGAAAATTTCAGGATTTGATCCAATTCGCTGTTAACAATGTGAGGTGGTTGCAATGCTTTTGGCTTGTACATACCGATTCGCCAAAATAAGTATTCTCCTACTGTGACCAAGAGGAGTTTCTCTTTAGCGGCACGTGAACATAACTCACTATCCATAAAAAGCCCTCCTGGAGAAAAAGAAGATGTACAACGGGCTACAGCTATTAATCTGTCAACTATGTTATACCAAAAATATATTTTCTTAAGAATTTAACAAACTTGTTATTGTGAATTTTTTGCATGATATACAAAAAAGGTGAAATAAAATTATTTTTGTATTCCATTATTAATAAAAAAAAAAAAAATAAATAAAAAAATTTTTTTTTTTTTAACTTTTTAAAATTTTTTAGAATTTTTTTTTTTTTTTTAAATTGAAAATGTGTTGCATTAATACAGCATCGTTATACATTAATTCCAAAAGTTGTTGAAAAGGAACGAAATCTGGGATATGAGCCCATGCAATTTCAAAAGGATAATACACCACTGCCACAGGTAAGTCAGTGTATAAGATGTGCTTAGTTCTACTGCCCGAAATCTGGTAAACGCTAGTAATGACCTCGTCATCTCAAATCAAAATGACGTGACGAGGTCAACATCTGAGTTCGCACGTTTCTTTCCACGTCATGTCACCTTTATACATGGAGAAATGCACTCACAAATAGAACAAAAATAAAAATACCCAGAAATATGAAAACAGTAAAGTTTGGCATTGCGTGATTTTTTTTTTTAAATTTTGTTTCGATAGAAGATTTGCGTTGCTGTACGTCTTTCAAAAATAATTGTTTTCAGCTCAGGAGCAGAGAAAAATCTAGTTTAAGCGAGCGCCTATCAAAAACCAACAATGAATTCTTAAAAACAACAATATTTTTCCAGAGACTATTCTGGGTCACTGGTTAACACACCTTGATAACATACTTAAATAAACTATTCCATATTTGTTTTAGATCTGAATAGACCACAATGTTTATAAACCGAACCAAATTCTGTTCGTTTTAGATAATTGTGATTGTGCGCCAAAACAACCTTTCTAAAGTAAACATATTCTGAAATAATAAATTAATATTAAGAATGATTATAAATAAACTTATAATTAATTATCTAAGGAGAGAGATTCGGGAAAAAATGAATTGTTAAAAATTACTGAAAATTTACTTTGTATAAATTTCCGTTTTGTTTTAAATATAAGGCTAATATTGACTGCATCTACAGACAACGTTTTACAATTTGATCAAGCGAAGAGAATGGAATCAGAGTTAGCACATCCTTTAAAACTAACGTCTCATACCAGTAAAAAAAGTTATCCAAAATGAGTTAAGACGCATTTGCTTATTTTGTTAATAGCTTTTTCGATTATCTTATTTATAGTTTGTTATTTCGTAGCATGACAGACGTTAGGCCGAGACATTTCTGGCTGTCCATATCTACTAAGTGAAACTTCTAAGCAAAGCAAGAGTTTAAGCAGTTGGATCATGTCAAGTAAAGACAGGGTCGACATCTGAGCTGGCACTTTCAATATTACGAGAATGAGACTATGGGGCCTATGGAACTTTTATAGTGCACTGGCCTTCTTATCTTTCCGGTTTTTGGATGGGACTCGTTTTGAAACATTTGTTCACCGAATCTAAAACAACGTCTTTCACCATAAGACAATCACATTTTACAATTTCTTGTTTGTTTGTTTGTTTGGGTTTTATGGCGCAAGGTCCAAGAAAGGACATGCTGCGCCAGATCTTACAATTTCGTTGTTATAAAGACGAAAAATCTAACTATTGTAACCAAAAGTTAGGTTTTTCATATAATATATATATATATATATACATATATAAGGGTCAACATAAATTTTTATTTTTCAAAAGTTAAAAAAAGAGAATAATTTGGGATTAAGAAACACCGGGCAAATTCTTTTACAGGATACTAGTTCCATAAGAAAAACTTGTTTTCAGATTAGATGCAAAAATGATAAATTTAATAAATTAGTAGTTATTTTTTGGATATAAATGTTTTATTTTTGAATAAGTAATAAAACGAAACCTTTTTAGGGACAGTTGAACATCGCAGAAGGAAATCATGAACACCATCAGCACTAGAAATTATGTCTGGAATTTAAAGTTCAATCATACCATCTTTTCTTTGTAGATTGCTTGCTGAAGATGACCTTGAACTTAACCTTGTCCGTGATGAAACAGAATGCGCTGTTTGTTGAGGCTGTTCTTATTCATGCTTTACTCATTTAGTTAAATAAAATTCAAAATTTTATTTTAAAATGTTTCTAAATATTCAAAGGCTACTTCAAAAACCAAATATTCGACAAATTAATACATATTGCAAATATGTATTTTATCCCAGGAAAACATAAAATTGGTATTAATACACAGACTGTCAATGAAACGTCCAACACAGTTCGATATTTTAAGATTCCTAAAATAATAAAGATATATAAAAACAAATCTATAATATTTATTCATTGAATAACATACATTTTTTAGAGTGTGAAAGTTTTCACATAGATGGCTTTTTTTTTGCAGGTGTGACAGATTTTCTACTGTAAATATCACCAGGGCGTGTAATTCATATTTAATTTATTTTTCCAATTTGAAGATCTTTTTTCTATAGCCTGTTTTTAAAATTTCACAGAAAGATGGATTGGACCTATTTGGGAAACCTGATTACCTGACATAATATCGCAGGACTTTTTCCTTTGGGGTTTTGTAATGGATCTCGTATACAGAAGTAAAATGTCGATCGTAGATCAGATTACAACCGCAATAGCCAAAAACCTTTGCTCACACTGGCCTTGAAATTGGCTGTCTTCATCCTATTCACTGTGTGTGTGACGAAGAATGTGTATAAAGAAATTCACTGACAAAGAATACGTCAATGTAACGTTTTGAATCTACATAACCATTAAAATTATTAATTTAAATCTATCTTTATTAATTATTAAACATCAAGATAGATCAAATCTTGCATCTGCTTACAGAATTTCACATTGACGCATTGTTTTATGGTAAATATTTTTTCAAATATAAATACAGAAAAATAAATAAATAAATATATAAATATATAAATATATATATATATATATATATATATATATATATATATATATATATATATATATAGATAAATACACACATTTGGAAGTAAAGTTTGGACATATAAAAATTCACGATATTAATTAAATCAAACTGGTATTATCAAAGCAATAGTAATATTTAAAGCATTACTCGTAAAGGAAATAGAGCAATTTAAGATTAGTATAGTTGAAGTTTATTTATTAACTGTAAATCTATGAAAAATTACTGATATTAAAATAATTTATAATGCGTTATAAAATTATTTATGATGTTATTTAATTTGTCTGATTTGTAGTGAGTAATGATGACATGACAATTAAATGGTTAGAGCTCTGATTTACTCTAAAAAAAAATTAGTGGTTTTTCTATTTAAACGTGGATACTTGTAGTAGTAGGAAATCCCCTTAAATTGTAAAATTTTAAGAGCTCTCGTAGGCAAAAAATTGTAATGCAATAAAGGAATCATTTTGACAAACATATTTTAAATATTGTGGCTTTTGGTTAAAAGTACAAAAAAGAAATAAGTATCCTTAAATCTGAAAAATACTATATACGAAAGGAATTCTGCTTATTTAATAACATCCGCTTCGTTATTGATTCGATATTATGAATACTATAATACACACACATTGTATCATGTCTCAAATTTAAGAAGATAAAGCTCATTATTTTTAATCCCAGATAAAAAACGACTGGAACACAGGAGCTATCATTCAAACTTATATAATGTCAACTATATTAAGTTTGTTAGAAAGATTGTGTTATTGATTGAATTTTTGCAATAATAAAACGGAATTTAAATATTATGTTAAAGGGTATTTCTCCAGGATTTTTTTATAAGTTTTCTATGGATCATTTTAGTTGTATTGGATTTAACTTAAAAGAAATAACTACATGAAATAATACGTCTGATAAATAAATCAATATTTAATCTCAATGTCTTGGATTAATTAAAATTTTATTTGTGATCCGTATAAAAACGAATTATTTTGAAACCGTTTGAAATCGAAATGCGAGCCAAAACTTTTTCCAAATGATATTTTTAATCATTTTATATAATATAATTTAACGGAATTAAAATATTTCACTTTATCCAAATAAATTTTAAAAAAAAGAACAATATAGAAGTTTTTCCGTATTTGCAAATCAATATTCTGTATGGTGTGAAGGTTGTCAATTATATTAACTGAAAATATAGTATATATAAAATAAGGTTTTAAGCAATGGTAAGCGTAGTGTTGCATATATGTACTAATATTTCAAAATCACCAGCTGGCATATATTAGACTTTTTTCCTACGGTTTTAACTGATTTAGTTAGCGTTCCACAGTCACTTTCAGCACATATAAACTTATTGTATCGGTATTTATGTTAATGTGGTATCGGAATCGCTAAGAAAATTAGTGTGGAATGTGGGTGTCAAACCCACGAACTGTTGAATATAAAGTTAGAGCAAAAGCCTTAAGATTTTAGAGAAAAATATCCGTGTTAGCTTACCAAAAATGAATCGTAAAAATCTAATCTATTTTTACTGATGGATGCGGCCATACAGCCAAGCACCTCGTCATTTTAATCAACGATTAAGTGACGAAGACGACACCACAGTTCGCATTATTTTCACAAAGTCATTTCACCTTAGTAAAGGGACTCTTTCTACCCCTTAAAAATTTCAAGATTATAGATATGTATATCAGCACAACGTTAAGTCCAGTATCAAATCCACTTTCAGCATACGAGAATGACGACTTTTCCCACCAGACTACAATGTGTGTGTGTGTATGTCCTCATCAAAATTAAATAGCACTATATTAGTGGTATTCAGTCAGATTTTTTACTTTAAGGACAAAATCGAAAATTGCATCCAAATTAATAAAATTAAGTCGGCAGAAATAAACAGCAAGAAATGAATCGCAGTAATCTAACGAAATTAATAAAGAATTAAAATAACTGATACAGAGTTTCCGAGATTTATCAAATATTCAGACACATAAAATATTTTTTGCATGTGTTTAAATGAATCATACTAAAAATAAATAAAATCATAGACATAGAAAATTCTCGTTTTTTGTGTGCTAAAGAATGGAGCACTCTTAAGTATTAATAAAATAGGCGAAATAAATTTATGTAATCGTGTGAAGAAAAGGTAATTGCTATTCAATATCTGTCGTAGTACACTAATCTCAGAAAAATGCGGTTGGCAACAAGATACGTGATTTGGTGGTTTGTTTTTATCTTTTAGAATTTTTGTGATCTCCGATTAATGTATTCAAGGTTAGGACGAACCTAATTTCGTCATCCTTATCATCCTGGTTTCGGTGTGGAACGGCGATAAGTGTCAGTAATTTTTTTTTTTTTTCTATAAGAGATTTTTCATTGCCGGTGATCTATTTTCGGCTTCGAAACTCTCGCGTGGCAGACTGATAAGAGATTCTTTTTAATGAATTGGAAATATTTCATCAGACTATCTCTCGTTTCATATATATATATGAGACAAGAGGTATACGTGCAATTTTATAATAAGGCAGGTAGCCTCGTTATGCAATTTTTCAACCTAGAAACAAGTAAATAATAATAGTAATAATAAAAAAAACATGTAAATCATCCTTGCCGATTTAAATTAACCAGAAGGTGGATGTTATGATTTATTTATTGCTTACATGAACAATCAAATTAATATTCAATGTGCTTTACATAGTACATGAAATAAATTTATCTTTACTTAATGATTAATTGGTATTTATTTTTTAATAGCGGCATCGAGAGAGACAAATCTCCAATAATATATAAAATCACCAATACCGCTAAGGTATTGGCCAAAACTTTCTTTCCAACTGCTCACTGAAGAGCTAATCCCACTGACAAATTTACTTGTGTTTGATGGGTATACAAAATTGTATATTCAACATTATTGGTGAAAACGATTATTTGCTTAACTCACAGACCAATTAGAAGTAAAATAAAGTGACGTACACATGATCTCAACTGTAACGAAAGAAACAACCACTTCATGGTTAAAAAATAAACCTTTAGCCTAAGCTTATTCCTGCACAGATTGCATGATTGTTAGGTTGGTTTATTGCGTTATGTTGCCGGCAATAGATTTCTACTGATCGAAGCTGCAAAATACAGTCAGTAACTTCATATAATTTTCAGCTATATTCAGGTGAAGACGAAATCAAATCCATCACTGGTACTTTTCTCTTCATCTTACAACATACCAGATAAGTTACATTTACTCTATGGAACGCTCAACATGACAGTGTATCACTGAGCCAGACACAAAAACCTGCAACCTCAGAGGAAAGAACGATGCTTTTTCCCTGAAATTCTGCTTGATGATGTATATAATTAATTTAAAAAGGTATCAAAATTTTTACAGATTTTCTATATATTTCAGAGATATTTTTGCCTAGGAGAGCCATTGAAAACTGTTAACCGATATTTAGTATGATCGGGTATCGAACCCACTACCTTTCAAATAAGCGAATGATATTTTTTCTTAAAGGATACCATGGCATTCTGAAAATATCTTAATATCCAAAGTATTATCAAAAACATCTTTACTTACTATCAAAGAACCTGCCTTCATAAGTAAAATCACGTAATGAATAATTTGTACAGCGTAGTCTAACAACGAAATCATTTATAAGGTGTTTTAACACCCACAGCATATGCTTTTGAAGAAGCGTTTTCATAGACAGTGGATCGTATTCATGTAACAAGGGAAGAACATTAAAAACCTTTTAAGCAACCAATTTTATAGATATGCATGAGGAAAGTAGAAACGTAACACACATACCCCATTAATCAACGGCAGCTGGGATCGAACTCGGGACTATGCATTCCAAAGATGGTGGTTTGGTTATAATGCCATGCTAAGGTTACACTCTAAGTTATTGAAAGTAGTAGAATTTTTTATGCCCTGTTGTTTTTTCCCAACAACAAAAAATTACTGTTTTTTATATTAAAGGTATGTAATTAGAACCCCAAGAGAAGGATGAATCTACTCCACAACTAATATAAGTTAAATTTTGTTATGCTTACAATTTGAGAGTGTTGAAAGTCAGGAGTTAAGAGTATTTTTTATTATTCACGTCTACTTTTTTCAGTTTGTTGAGGATGTCCTAAAAGTAGAAGGCTTTGCAAGACTTTTTAACACCTACAACAAATATTTGCTTTCCGACAGGACTATGTAAAATAGTGGTCTGTATTTACATGTAACAATAGAAAAAACCTCCAAAAAATCACGAGTACACCCATATCGATAGAAGTGCATGAATAAAGGGGAAAGGCAACAGTATATTCCATATTTCAGTAATAATTGGTATTTAACATAGGACCTTCCACTTCAAGAATGCACTCCTAGCACTAGGTCATTAAAAGCACTAAGCACATTGTTAGTATATATATATATATATATATATATATATATATATATATATATATATATAAATGACCAGTGAACGTACTTGCTTCGTTAAATTCTACTTAAATCATTCTGTTTGAATGAATTTAATCACATGCTTGCTTAGTTTAGATTTTATCAGGGGAAAACATATACCTAGATTTTGAGAATTTAGCAGCTTTTTAAGAAGTTTTTTCCTTAAAAAATAGCATTCATCAAATATCTTTTCTATGCAGCATACCAAAATAAATAAAATTTTAAAAAAATAAAAAAGTTATTTGCCTTTTTAAATGAAATCTCACGTATACATTAGATAAAAACAAATCGAATGAGATTTAGAATACGATTAAGTTATTAAATATTGAATTTGGAAATATTTTTATCCATGCTCCGACTAGCAACATCTTAAGAAAGGTGAAATAAATTTCAGCCTTAATGTAAAACCTTGTTTTTAAAAATCGAAAAAATAATATAATATTTTTTAAGAAATGTTACACTTTGAGAATGTAGAAAAAAAACTTGATCCGATTGTCAGTGCCATCTCTTCTACTTCCATACATATTATATTACATTGCATGTATAACAACTTTAAAAAGAAGAAAATAACCACGCGCTTCTTTCTTGAAGCGAGAAGAATTCCTAATCAGAACGTTATATCACTTTTATTTTGAGTCAGGCAGACACCAATATCCTGACTTGAGTTTCATTATATTTCGTGGAGAAGCTCTACATTCAATCCTGGACAAACATTCAGTGTATAAGAGAATATGAATTTTATTTATATAGATTAGGAAATGCTCAAAGGGTTAGATATAAATGATTAGAAGACAAGAATTAATAAGGGATAAACAATCATTAGAGATTTCATTTTAAGTAAGTGTGTAGAAAAAAAAATATACAATGTGCAATCGAAAAAAAAAATTATGCGCTAAATTAATCTAGTCAATATACATTTGTCACACCACACAAAGAGAACACATGTGACCACGCGCTACTTTCTCATTATGTTTTTTCTTCCCCCAGATTCAGAAAATAAAAATATTCACGTGACGAAACAGAAAATTAAAAAAGATGTAAAAAAGCCCTAAATGGCGCAAAAAGAAAAAAATATATACAGCGAATGATGAAACAATTCAGGTTCTCACAACAATTTAAAAAGTCTATTCTAACTGAAGAGTTATAATAACATAATTTTATAGCTTACGACAACCCCAAAAGACAAGAAAATTGTCTCGCCAGTTACGTGAGGATAAATGACTCACGCGTTTACTGAAGGACGTCATGCAGAATAGAAGGCAGACTACAAATTAGCCACCAGTTCGAAATTCTGCTATGATTATATAAAAGAAGTTAAATTTTCCTTGCAGAAAAATCAGTCATCTTTTATTGTTCAGACAATAAAATTTACAGTAGTTAATAAAAATAAAAAAATATTTAGCCAGCGAAAGTGTTTTTAGTTTTAATGATTTTAAACTTTTGGTTACCGAACTAAAAGTGCATTCAGTTGTTTTGGATGATTTATTAATTAGCAAAAATAAGGGATATTAAAACTTGAGGTTAATGACACATTCAATAAATTTATCTGAAAAACAAAATTTGTCACAACTCTTTTAATTACCAGGAAAACAAATCGTATAACATTCGTAGTTTTACTTTAAAAAAAACTGCAATAAAGTATCATTGCAACGAATGTTAAGCAACGTCGAAATTTGTCAAAAAAAGAATAAGTATTGCGTGAAAAAACATTTCGCCGTGGGAAAAACTTAAAAAAATTTTATGGTACTTAATATGGTACTGGTCCTTTATATATATATATATATATATATATATATATATATATAT
>JAPDSC010112642.1:0-20079 GCA_026290005.1 Latrodectus geometricus | reverse complement strand
GTGTTCAGCACCCTCCACGAAAGTGTATATTTCCCATAGTTCAAAGTCCTCTTTAAATTGTAAATCTTAGTCATTAGTTTTCATATGCCAAAAATGACTTCAAAACAACAACTATAAATTTGTAACTGAACTGTAAATTCGGGAAAATTCGGAAACGAGTGAAAAAAAAATCAATTTATATGCAATTATACTACTTTATTGCACTACACTTGCTTAATTTTTACTATAAGATAACTTATCTGCTCTGATTTGACTATATACACTTAACAATCATTGTTTTTAATAAAATGTTTCCAGAAGGTTACCGATATAAATGTTTACTTTATTTTTTGATTGATCAAAAATTCTGAAATCAATAAAGTTAACTTAAGAAACATGAAATACGATTTCATCACATAAAGTCTTTTGTTAAATAAATTATAAAATATTATTTCTTAAGTTATCCGAAAATATTTTCTCATTTTGAAGATAATTTCCGAGCACTTTTTTTTTACTGCATCTAATTTGAATCTTCATTTTTACGTTTTTATTAAAAATTTTCAATGGTGATGTAGTGCAAATTTAAGTTTGTCCAGTAGTGAATTCTGCATTCGGATAATAAAGTACAAAAAATCAAATTATTATACACGAATAGGCACAGCAAATTTTTACTCTTTTCATTCATTTAATCAATATAAATAAAATCCTAATTCTTTTATGTCTGAAGAGCATTTGTGAAAAATGACACGAAAGGGAATAAAACTGTATCTAAGTGTTTCCTGTTCAATTCTAAGCATAAGTTACATTATAAATAATAACATAAACTACATTATAAACATATTACATGTAAATATAAGTTACATTATAAATAACGGGTCTAAGTTTTGAATGTAGTGTTTGTTATTAATTCAAAAACCAATAAACTCTTGATTTGAATTCATTAAAAAGTTGCTTATGCCATGATGTACACTATTCGGAATTCTACTTGCTTCACGAGCAGAAACATGTATTTTCACCCCTTTTGAAATTGTCATCTCTACATAACCATTTAGGTTAGAGAAAAATATATGAAGGATTTGGATTTTTCTTTCTTTCTACATTCCAACTGTGCAATTTCTTCTTGAAAAAAAAAATTTTTTTTTTTGAGAAAGAATTGTTGCCACCCACTGCAGTAGACATTATTTCACTTTTCACAATACGCAGCTTATCCGAAGTGCATTTGAAGTGGAACTTCATTTCTTCATGGAGAAAAAAAGATGTGTGCACAAAGCTAAGTAAATTTTTCCCTAAAAGCTATGAACGCGTTTTCTATTGGAAGCTGCGGGTCGCTTAACTTAAAAAAAAAATATACACACATCACCACAAATTATTTTATATAAAATGTAATAATTAAAAAAAATACTCACAAACAAATTGGCACTCAAAATATTCTTATGTTTCCTCAGTAAATTGCTCATATAAAGTGTATTTGGATGAAATTTTCGTTCGTTATATATATATATATATATATATATATATAATAAAGGACTACCTTAATTTAAGCAAGACACAGATATCAAAGTATTTGATTTGTCATTCTATGATAACTTTATATAAAAATCAGTTCATCTGAAACAAATAAGTAAAAGTAGATTCCAAATATTTGTAAAAGTCAACTGCCTAGTTGGGTATTGAATTCATGAACTGTTGAGCTGTAAGACACATCTGAAACCGTTAAATAGCAAGCATGGAGGACATTTAAAAGAGGAATCAAATCATTAAAACATTCCCACCCGAGGTTGGAGAACCCATGAGAAAATGAATTGAAGTCCAGATAGCTGAACTTTCATCTAACAGTTATCGGGTTCATTTTATCATTCATAAAACCGTTTCATTTATGAATAATTTTCCGGGTTCATTTTAACAATATAAGAATCATGTGTCTAATATGTATGCATTGAATGTCCTATTTTGAAAAAAAGTTATTTATAAGTTTAAAAAATTGTAAATAAATAGTTTAAATTATGATAGTCTATGTTAACAAACTTTGCTTTGGATTAAAAATGAAAATCGAGGTGAACATGGATTTATTAACCCAAACTTTTCCATTTCTCATGTAATACATGAGTTATAACAGAAGATATAAAATATCGAACAATCTGAACAAATTCCACGAAAACATAATGTTCTTAAATTATAGATGAATATCCAAAATTTATAATTAAAATTATTTTAGATTTTTTTAACAATTTAATTAAATACTAAAATAATAGCATAATTAAATTTAAAAATGGTTTTATAAGAACTATTTATACGTATTAAATTATAATCTTAGTTAGTAGTTTAATTATCATTAATAAACTATTATTAAATTTCTATTCCATTTTCAATAACATTTCCTTTCATACCAATGAAAGTTAAGATTTGTCCGCAAATATGAAAACTTGTTTTATTTGCAGTCCAATAATTTTACAATAAAATTGTGTTTTTATTTATATTGTTTTATTATACATATGATACTCAAATATTACAAATTTAAAAATAATATAGTAGATGAAAATATACAATAAAATACGATACAATAATGGCAATCGAAAGCAATAATTTTAAACTAATATTTTTTTTTTCCTCTTAAAAAATAGGTTGTCCAGTACTTTTGTTTTGAATAACATATTTTTTAAGTTTAATTCAAATAATTTTTAAAACCAAATAAAAAAAAATATATTTAAATACCAATTAATATTTTTATAGAAAATGAATGACAAACATATAATTCCCTCCTACGACTTTAATTTTTAATCTCTTTAAAGAAATAACCAGAGGGATTGTGAAGCATACAATAATCAATTTCTTCTATTTTATGACACAAATATCTTATGTGATTAACATGAAATTTAAAATGTTAAAAATATAACACTTTTAGTGTCTAAGTAAATTAGTATATCGAGAAATAAAATTAATAAATAAACAGATAAAATTAGTAAAAGTAAACAGTTCGTGTTATAAAATATCTGAGAAACAAGTGAAAATTATAAACAATCAATACTGGATTTCAAGCGAAGTAATCAAAAATTCACTACAAATCATAACTCACCATTCATTAAATTTGCCAGCTTCCCAGTCGAACAGCTAGACGATGCCAAGACGAGCAGGGTTCCATGCAAAATTTGAACTCCTTAAAACGAATGAGTTTGTGGAATTTCGAACCCCAGCTGACTAGGTCACCGTCACCTGACGCGTGCCGAGAAAGTGTTCTTAACTCCGCCGTCGATTGTTTGTAGGCGTGAGAGTACACTCACACGCGCTCACGGGAGAATTTTAATAAAGCGAGTTCTTGTTCTGCAGTAAAAAAAAATTCCAGACATTCAGCTGTTCCCGATGCGGCACACAGGCTGCTGCTACCTCGCTCTCGCCTCCTCGTGGCGCTATCCTTAAAACCAAAAGACAGCAGGGGTTGCAGACATTTTTCCGTTTCTCGCCAAGTTGGCGATTACCAACGTCAACAGACGTGAGTTGTTGCTATGAGGATCCAGTTTTAAGTTATGCAAGCATTAAATGGACTTTAATAACATGGACTGTACATTTGATAAACCAATGCGCATAAGAAAATATACTTTATCAAGATTTAAAAAAAATCGAAAGCTGTTAAAATCTGTAGGATTTTGTATTGTATTTCTGGTATATTTCATCTTTATATACATATTTCACTTTTAAATTTCATTTGCATAGAGATCCGAGATAATTTTCTAAAAAAATTTTTTTTAAGCATTTAAAATTTCATAGTTTATTTAAATTTCTTTCTTTCTATTATTTATTTTCAAAATTACATTGAATTTTTATTATAGAAGTAGAATACATAGAGTAAATCAGAAATTCACATTGGAATTTACATAACACTACACATAGCTTTATTTTAAAAAATGATGTTTTCAAGAATTTAGAGAAAACTTTTTTTTACATAATATTTTTATTTTTTAACAAAAAGTTTGTGTTTAGTTCAGGTAATATTTTAGGTTATCCGGTGATAAATTTGCCCCTGTGAATGATTAAAAAGTTTGCGTAAGGATGATTTTGCTTTAGTTCTTTATTTTGAAGACGTATTTGTACAGAAATGTTGTTATGACATTTTAGATCTCATGATCTTAGATAATAAGATCGAAAATGATCATGAATAATTTGTATTGAATCATGACATAAAACAACTATAAAACAAATAGTTGTTTTATAGAATGCACTATAAAACAACCAGTCATGAAAATTCAACATGGAACTCTATGTTGGATTTTCGGATACAAAGAGCCGATTGCTTTATATTGTATCAATTCAGGATCAAAAATAATTCTTTTATGTTGGATTTTTGGTTTAATTGCCTGGTTGTTTTATATTAGATCAAGTCAAATTTGAACGAATCGGATTCAAACTGATCTACAAATTTTTGGATTACACCATACTTTTTAGTAGTGTTATAAATCATTTTTTTTCCTTTTGATCAGTTCCCATTTTAATTTCGAATTTGGTTTGTCAGCGATTCTAATATCCCATTTTGAATATTATGTTTAATTCGCTAAATATCTATAGTTTAAAAAAAGCTTTTGAGCTACTTCAAACACAACCAAGTGAGAATCATGTTAAGCCAGAACCCTAATCATTCAGCTTCCTGTTTAGTGAGAACGAATAGGGAAAAGACATCTCTATATAACTTTTTCTAAAATTTTCCAGCCAATAGCAGACTTTAACAAAAGCACATTGGCTCAATTTACAATTGAAGAATAAACTTAGCTTCGTCAGACACCTGAAGTAGATAATTTCTGTAAAAATGCATGGATTTGGATTTTATTAAATGTATTAATTGACCATTTTCTTTGAAACGATTATTGTCATTTAATAACGAAGGCTGAAACAAATGTTTTATTTTAAATTTTGATTAGATTGCTTCTATCTGTTGATCGAAGTTGCTAATCATTGCCATTCACCCAGTCATTTCGAATTACATTAAAGTGACGAGGCCTATTCCTGAAATTGACATATGTTACATATTCATTGTTGTGTATCTTAATGATATGTGGATTTTAGAACAAAACCTTTATTTTTAATAACATAATTTAATATAACATAAGAAATTATGCATATAATTTTATAAATATCGATATAAACGTTTTAATATTGCGACGCTGATGATCATAAAATGTAAAACACAGTAATAAAATTGCATAAAAATCTGATAGATTAAAAAGACAAAGAAAACTGTAAAATTTTAATGCCAACTTTTATGAAAGAAAAATATTAAAGTCAAAATAAAATGAAGCTTTGCCCTAGCTCAATTGATATAATTGAATGTGATATAAATCTCTCACTTCACTACTCCCCCTCCAGAGAGGTTCTCGAAGGATAAATGCCATATTATGCCATCGAAGTATTATAAGTAATGAACTGGAAATCGAACTTCACGACCTCTTCTTGTCATTTGCACAGGAACAGTACTTTCAAATTTGACTTTATTGAAAGAAAGTTTCTTAAGCAATAAATAATGTTTTGAAGATTCAAATTTTTTATTTTGAACTAATTTATCTTGGGGGATTACTTGTATACGTTTTGCTTGTACATTTATCTTCTAACCTGTTGTTTGTGAAGCATAGATTATATCTATTAAATTATATATATTTGCATCATTATTACCTAATCTCATAGTAAAATTTTTTGTTGGTACGTTTTGCAACTTAATATGAACTATGATATGGAGGTTATAATCTATAACGAATATTATCAGCTGTAATGAACGTATTAGTGCACGTATTCAAGTATTTGAACAACTAATAGCGTGTTCTTGGAATGATTGACAAACGGTACTGCTTTAAATTCATTAGATATGGCTCAAAGTCTTTTGATGAAGTCTGGATGAGGCTCAAAAGCTGTTTCTTCTAAGAAATCAGATGTTAATCTTATGTTTGCTCCATATAATAGTTCTGCTATATTGGAATCAAAATCTGAAGGCCAAGTCATGCGTAATCCAACTACAATGATAGAAATAAATTGTGTCTAACTTGAGATTTTATGAGACATGATTGCTGCTTTGAATGTACGAAACAAACATTTTACGCACCCATTAGCTTGGGGATGGTATGCCGTTTTTTTATTTCGCTTGAATCTAATTAATTTAGACAATTCTTGAAAAAGATGAGATTCAAAAACTGATTTCCTAGATCTATAGAAATTATTTCTGGAGTTCTAAAACGAGTTATGAACTTTTAAGCAACGAATCGGCCAACTTTAAGAAATTGATTGGAGTTTATAAGAATAAATGAAAATGTAGACGAAACCAGTCTAAGGGAAGAAATTTCATTACACATTATAACGTAATTACACCTTATAAGGTTATAAATAATAATATCTTATCATCTTTTGTTATTCTATTATAAACTTAAACTACTTTATCAGAAGAGTTGATAAGCAAAATGCTAACAAAGAAAGTGAAACTGAAAAAAAAATTTACAAATTAGGCCGCCGAAATAGTTTAAAATTAAAATCCATACATATATATTTCAATATATATAAATATCCTTTTTGAATTTGGTGGCTGTAAATTAAATTTGTATTTAAATCTTTTAATTACTACAACAGAAAACAGCACAAATACAAGAAAATCTTGTATTTCTTCAAATAACAGATTTAGAATAAGTATTAACTGTGAGATGACAATCACATTTTATTCACAAATTATTTAGTAACACACGGAGAAACTACTAAACATTTTCATAATTGCTTTAAAAACAAAATTACACAGAATTAATGAACAGTTATCAGCCTTTAATATACAATAAGTACAACCACATAGCAGAGTACTGTATTGTACAGTTTTATCTTGTATTTCATCTAATCTATCATTTCCCAGATGCATGGGAGTATATAGAGTTTGCCTAACATTCAGGAAATTCTACAAACTTTCCGAAATACAAGCCTGGAAAGCTTCTTGAAAAGTCTTCATTTTAATCAAATATACTCGTTATCTTCTAAGGTTGCTGTAAATTAGATGTTGCTAAGCTCCGTTCAAATTTATGAGAAAACAACTTCATAGAATTGTTACTTTGTATATTTCATGATCATAAAATACGAACAAAGATAATGCAAAAAATATTACTGTATTAATATAAAAAAATTATTCATTTTTTATGCATAAATTTAAAATATACTTTAATTAGAGTAATTACAGTTAACTATGAAAAGTTTAGTATAATGAAAATAGAAATAAATATATAGTTAAAAAAATGTAAATAAAAATTAATTTTGATGTATTATTAAAATATTATCAAAGAAATTATTCTAGCTCCTTATATTTTAAATAGTTAACTATCAGATTTAGAAGATTATTATGCATATTTTTTATCTATGCTTTTTTATGTTATTTATAATAGAGTTCTAAGAATCACAAAAGTTAATTTTGTGTATGTCTATCGAAAGGCATATGAAAAGATACTTGGGGAAATGCATATTATAGTTGATAACAATTTAAAAAACATCTTGCCAACAATGTGAGTCATTTCATTAACAAAGAGTATTAAGAAAAAAAATCTCTTATTTGCTTTTCATAACAGAGGATAAAAATTAATTTTTTCGTTCTTACAGAACTATAACCAATAAATATATCTTAACAACTCAACACTTACTTATAACTTAATTATAAGCTGAATACTCAAAAAAAGTCAAAATTATTATAGAAAATATAATACAACTTCAACATTTTATCATCAATCTCAGAATTATTTTAATTTGAATATTTAAAAGAAGAAATTAAAATCAGTAAATGAAAGTTCTAAATAGTAATGGAGTGGAATTTCTTTTGGAACAAGAAAAATGTGAATGATTTTCCAACATGAAAATACTGCTACCTGGCTGTCCTCAAGCATTAAGGCAGAACATGCAAAAGCAGTTTAATAAATTTTTTTTAATAAACTCGAATTTTATCAATTAAAATAAAATGTTCTTAAAATTGTTGAAGATCCAGTTAGTAAAATTATTCTAAATTTACCACATTTGAACAATTGTATATATATCTTTTCAATTACCGATTAAAATCCTGTATATTTATGCATATAATATGTATTTCACATAAGAAGCATGTATATATATGCATGTGACCCCAAGAGTCATGAATTTCTTTATCACAAGAAATGATCTTTTCATTAATCATATCTGTAGCGGTGTTTTCTTGTACCTGTATCAAAATTGTTCTTAAGAGGGTTTACATATCAGAAGGATTAGATATAAGCTCCTGATTACTTATATCTAATCACTTTCATAGAATTTTCTGTTAACTATGCAAGTAAAAATGTTTGTGAAGCTTTGATCAAATTGTACAATGTTTAAGAAAATTTTATTCTCAATTTTCATTTTAAATAAATACAGCGATTTATAAGTAAATTATGCTTATATCTTAGCTGCAGTTTTGCTGTAAAATAATATGTATTTAAAGAATTATGGAAAAGTATTTAGATCAAATTTTTAATATTAATTTAGCTTCTAATTATGAAATTGCAAAATATATCGCTACTGTTAAGAGTCTTAATTTTTCATTATTTTATTTATACTGTAATATATTTCATCATTCATTGTTTCATGAATAAATATGATGGTGAATAATAAATATGATAGTTTCGTCCTTTGTTATAATCGTATCAAGTTAAAAAATATGAATTTTGTATCAATTTTTTATTCTTATTTTAATTAATTGTTTAAGTAAATGCGAAGATTGAGTAGAAATAAATTATCATTTGCTGGTTTTTAAAATCAAAGGAAAAACTTTTATCTAAGTATTTTAATTTTTGAAAATTACGAATTCATTTTAAATTAGGAAATGTATGAAATTACTTTGCAAAATAATTTAGAATGCCATCTATATTAATAAATTTGGTTTAAATAATTGTAATTAAATATCATTTCTAATCAATATCAATTTTAGGTTCCCTTTCTGAGAAATAAATTGTTAAATCTACATTTTTAAATGAAATTTCTGTTTTTTTGAAAATTATTAATTGATTATACCTTTAAGAGACTTTATTTCATGTTTTTGATAAAGAAATAATGCATATAAAACAATAAACAAAGAATTGTTAATAAGGTAAAACAACTTTTGTTTTTTTTTATCAAAAAATAATTTACATTTCATTTTGAAGAAATACATTGCTGAAATAGCACCTTAATAAAATTTATGGTTGAAAATAATCAAGGCAATAGAATTTTCATTCTTCCTCGTTCATTTAAGAAATAGTTAAGAAAAAGCAATTCAAAGGAAAATAAAATATAAATGAAATGATTAACTAGATATAATAAATGTTTTATTTTAAACAATAACTTATGAGCTATTTAAAAATAAATAGAAAAAGCTGTATTCAAAAGACTTCTGCCTTCCCAACTCAAAACAGTTTACTCAGGTTAATTCATGTTGCTTATGCAAAAACGTTTCCTGAAGGAAAATGAGTTACAAAGTTACCGTGCAGCTATTAGAGGACAGCTAATGATCCTCGAATTCGTTACAATGTACATATCCCAAATGGATTATGTGCTTCCTTCTAAACAATGACCCGAACACTACAGACTTGTCACGCTTTAAAAAACAGAGACAATCACCAGACGAGCATTTTATGCGTAGACAGGCATTTCGAACTTTCCCTAGAAATGTAGTTTTGAAGGAAAATGGTGTTCCATATTTTCACAGTCTATAAATACCGATTAAGGGGTGTGAACCGCTTCGAGTCTTCTTCTTTCTGTGAAGTCGTCTCGGGTTAAATGGAATAATGACTGGCGTTACAATTAACGGAAATCAAATGAACTATTAATAGCAGTGGGGAGTGACGTCTGGCGCTGATATTGAATAATCACACATCTAAAACTCGTGAAAAATATGGAAATTAGATGCAGTTTCTTGTGAGAGTATATATTCAACCTACTTTTAGTTTATTTTGTCAAAATTCAAAGTTGGTACTTCTTCGCAAATATTTTATTCTGTAAACGAAATTGATTACTTATTCCAATAGAAGTTTTTAAACTGCGTAGCGAATATCTTAACAGCTAATAGCCAATGAAATGCCTCTTTACAGATGCCTCACATTGCCTTTAGGGAGGTCATTTCATAAAAAATTATATATATTAACAGGCTGCAAGGAAGAAACCTAAAATAAAATAATATGCATTCACCTCGATAGATGGACATGCAGCAATTCACTACTCAACTCTCGTTCTTCTGCAGCAATTGGAATCGAATTCAGTACCTGCCAGACTAAAGAATGAAAAATAAAAACTACCCTCTTACTACTAAGACACAGTAAACACTTCCAAAAGAACCAATGTTACTATTTAGAAGATAGTTTGATATCTGAAAATCATTATATAGCATTTACATGTCCGTCAAAGTTTGCCTTCCTAGAGAATTTTTCGTAGACAGTGGTTAGTACTTACACGCTTCATGGGACAAAACCTAGAAATTTACCAACTACGACCCTGAGAAATGTGGTGAGCACATAAGTGCAACTCTCATTTTCCATTGTTCAACCTATGTCTGGAATTGAAGCTAAGATCTTCGGTAGTTGTTTTTTGTAGGAATTGAAGTTAAGATCTATGGTAGAGCGTGGCCTTACCATTAGGCTACAGAAAGTCCTTATTATTATTTTCTGCCAAGAGTTTTGAAATGTATTGTATGCCAACTAAACGAAATAAAATATATCTACTGTTAACAAATATGAAGACAATAAAACATTTGCCAAATTGAAGAGATGATATTTTATATTTATGTGTGTATCAAATGATAAATGTTTGTGAAGTAATTACAATTAATTAAATATAGACTAGGTCTATTGAGATAAGTCTGAGCTGTTCAAATGCAAAAAATTTGGATTTTATTCTAGCCATTTGAACTACAGAAGATGGAAGTAACATTTTTTTTTTGTATACACATTTTTCTAGATGGGTTAAAGATTTTAAACGTTTTCTCCGCTGCAAAATGTGGATGTGGTAAAGCAATTGTGGAGCCTTTCAGAGTAAGATAACATTATCACAAATATTCACTTGTCTTACAACGGCTAACTGTCTGCTACGCAATTAGTTAATTCCTGAAAGATATTAGATACCGACTAAGGAAAGCATATTATTTCCAATGATAACATAGGTTTTAGGACAGATATTAAATATTTGTATGACAAAAGAAAAAAATCATTAAATAATTTTTCGTTGTATATATTTATTCTATTCATTATTATGAAATAACTCTCAATGAAACGTTTGAAAAATATTAAAAGTAGCAAATTATTTTCACGTACATCAAACTTTACTATAAATTACATTAATTACATAAAATTATAAGAAAAGAAATATGCATTTGAAAAAAAATTGGGCCATTCCACCAAATTTTTTGTTTTATTCAAATAATTGCTAATTATGATATTCAATGAGGTGGATTAACCAATAATTTTGAATAGAATAAAAATGTATTTTGTACAAAGTACAGTAAGCTCACAAGAAATAAAATCATGCTATATAATTATAGAACAAGAAATTTTTTATCAATATAATATAACAATAGTCTTATAATGAAATAATATAGTCAACCGAATTATCTTAAAAAGTTTTTGGGCGGCAAATATTCTGGGTTCTACTACAGATTTGATAAATATAAATGGTAATGTTATCTCATTATCATTTAATTTTTGTAATCTAATGAAAATGCTGGCTATCAACAAATTATAAAGCAAAATAAAAAATTAAAGTTTTATAAGAACTTAAGTTTTTTCATGGATTTATTTCATTTTATGGCATAAAACGTATAAACCAGAAAAATATCAGAAATTTTTATTAATATTGAATAGTTTTAGGAATTATATATTTAATTAAATAGTGTCATAAATTTGAAAAATTAAAAAATAAATAAAAAACTATTACAAAAAAAAAATTACTGTTGGTTCTTTCAAAAATTGCATTTCTCCATTAATTTTTGTCTGATTAAAAGTTTTGAAATAAAATTACATTACAAACTTGTTGCGTTAATCATCATTTGAGATTAAAAAAATAGCTAAGTTAACATAAGTGAATTTGTAAATTAGTAATCGTTTTTCTAAGGCTAATTATTTTCGATTTGATTATCAAATTAAATACTTGATAATTCATTAAAATTCGCATATGATTATAAGGTCATAACTTAGGAAAAATATTTTGTTTTTCTGTTCATGACCTATTAAAAAATTTGATTCGTTCATTTTCCTTTCTTTTCTCATTAATAGTATTTTCGATTGCAATTAAAAAAAGAAATATGAAAATATTTTGCTTTTTTAAATGTATTTCAGTTAAACAGATAATTATAAATACATTAATTTGAATTAAAGATTTTCAATAATTATTTTAAAGTTTCTTTATAAGTAAGATAATTGCTTAAAATCAGCATTTTTTTAAAAATATCACACAATTTTAATTTATGAGTGAGTGTAGAATAAATATATAATGCTGTATGCTTATACCAAGTTCAAAATGAAATGAAGAATTTCATAAAAAATATAAATTTGAATTTATCGGATAAATTTGTGTACATTTGATAAAAAAAAAAAAAGTTAATCGAATAAATATTATTTTAGATTAATTGATTGAAATAAAAAAGATAATCTCCCCGGCGGGGAATCGAACCCCGGTCTCCCGCGTGACAGGCGGGGATACTTACCACTATACTACCGAGGACAAATACGAAGACGAAATATATAATTTGATTCAAATATTTTTAGGTCCTCAATTAAAATAATTTCTCGAATTACCTCGTAATAATGATAAAGGCTTGAATTTCAGGCTCAAGCGGTAGTATAAATAGCATAATATATATATAAAAATCTATTGAAAGGAAAAACATTTAAAAAAGTAAAACGAATAATAATCTTATCTTTAATTCATAAAACTAAGAGTCACTGTCCTTTAATTGAGAAAGAATGTATGTAATCGAACAAAAACATTTGATACGATGATAATGTAACTTCGATATATATTGATAATTTTAATTAAATAATTTCAACTCAATTGAATTGAATATTCAGAATTAAATTAAAAATTTATCTTTGATTAAAATTTCCTGTAAGCCGTTAAAATGGATTTTTGAATTAATTCAAGCGCCTTTTTTTCTCCTATTAAATTTTTAAAAATGACAATTTAATATTATTGCCTTTTTTTACAACCAAGCGATTTACTTTTAATAAAGAGAAATAAATATACTATATTATTTATTTATAGCATCTAATTTATAAATTTTAGAAATTACAGAGTGCAAAAATAATTGAAATTCCCAAACAGATTATTTTTAATTATGATATTTTTCTTTTTTAATATCATGAAACTAAAAAAATAAACAGATAAAAGTATCGAATATATTTGACAATTATCTATCGAATAATTTTAAATTCCATATTTGACTTCATGTCAATAATTTAAAATTAAGCTTCTATAAAAAAAAAAAAAAAAAAAAAAAAATTCCGATTGATTTGGTATTTACTCTAAGGTTATTATTACTCTCGAGAGCTGATACAACCTGTTTATTAGTATCAATTCCTAATCATTACAACCATGTACTTCCAAAATGGGAATCGAACCAGCAAACAGTTGAAACAAAAGACAAAGCGCTAATTATTCAGCAGTCACCTTGTCAGCCCCGCTCTCAAACATAAATGTATCGTATTTTAATTACATCTTTCTCATGTTTAATTTTTAGTGAAACTGAAGTAAGTAAACATCTTCGTAGCTGAGAAAATACTGTCACATATGTTGATTTCATTACTTAATTTCAATTCAAATGAAAAATAAATTCAATTTACAAAATTTTAGTCTGATGAATATTCGTTATTATTTGTAAAATGTGAACAAATGAATTCTTGGAATAAGATTAACAAACGAAAACTGATGTGAAAACCAATATGTATTACGCCTTTTTAGGCTTAGTGTTTGTCGATAAATATATAATCTATATAAGAATGTTTTAATTGTACATAATATAACTTTAATAATTGCTTTGAAAACTAATTAAATTTGAAGAAATAAATTTAAATAAGAAATTAAATAAGCTGTATATATATTTTGCTCACTTTTATGTATTTAGAACAATTTTAATCTGAAACAATTTTAAAAATTACTAAAATTCCTCTCTATAGATAGATTGTCTCATTTGAAACAAATGCAAAGGCTTTACGAAAAAATTATTTTACTTGAATATAGATATTACTATTTACGAAAGAGTGTGGAGTAGCAGACCGTGTAATCCGCATTCGTTCTGCGAACAGAATATTATAAAAGAATATCCTGTAAGGAAACGTGACAAGTAGCTTAAGATGATTTTAAGAATGAATAAATGATTTGATATATTTTTTACTAACGAAAATTTATTCTGGTGAAAAAGATTTATAAACATTAATGGTTTTGAAGTATAAGGATATAAAGGAAAATGAATGACGATTCTGTATATTTTTACATTTAAAATTTAATAGCATAGTTATGAAAACATACTTTATTTTCAAAAAATATTCTGAGGAATGGCAACAGTGATCTTTGCTGCAAATTTGATGATGAATGGAATATAGATTACGCTGTACTCTAGAAAACCAGTGTTTTTTTAATCGTATTTTACTTAATAAATATAAAATTAGAAATCACTTTATTGATAACAATTAAACAGTCAGCTACACACAAATGAAGTTAACAGTAAGCAGTGAAAAGATAAGCAAAATTATACCTTCTATTAATAAGTTAAACAAAATTATTAAGAAAGATTACTGCACATCAATTTCACACTTATAAGTTGAAATTTACAAGTTAAGCATTTGCATACATGTATTTGCTTTTAGACTTTAATTTTCATTTCATTTTTAGCTTTATAATCATAATATTTAGTGTTTTATTGATATAGAACATAAATTTTAATTCGATCAAAACAAATCTTGGTGATTCCCACATTCCTATTCTAAATAACAACTTTCAATCATTGATTTCAAATATAATGGACAAATAGTAAAGCATCTTAGAGCAAAAATGGCTCTTGAACAAGCTATATAAAAATAAAACATTTTATTAACTACTTTATTACATTTATTTTCTACCAAGAAACATTGTCGCTTTTTAGCCCTCACAGAAAAGAACAACTTAGATTGTTTTCGTTTCTCATTTTTAGCTTGTCAAAAAAATTGTTTTAAGTTTAAAATTACAACTGTTGCGAATGAAACTCTCTCTATATTTTTTTTAACTTAAAATCTTTAAATTTAATGACACGTGTCTTAGAATTTAATATTTCATAGGCTTAGATTAATAACCTAGAAGCATTTCCAACAAACTCGAAATTTAGATGTTTTTTTTAAATATTTAGTATGTATACATTAGGGAAATATGTTTTGGACACAAACTGAAACATACCTAAAGGTCTTCGTGCTCTTGGTAAATTTTGGATTTTAAGTCTTTTAAAAAATGCAAATGAAACCATTAATTTTCAATTAACTAAGAGCAAAAATCGCTTATGTGGCTGAAAAATTACTCACGTGATAAACTGCTTATGTAAGAATGAATAAACTTATTGACAAGGTTAATTATATTAATGATATCTGATCACGAGGACAAAAAAAATTGTTTTCTCGAATAAAAATACATCACTGTAAAATAAAATTATCTTAATCACCTTCATATCAACTAACTAAATAGTAGCAAACATCATTTCCTTATTAGATTAAATTAAAGAGATTCAAATTAGATTTTATTGCATTTCGAGAACACATTTGGTGTTGATAATAAAGTGTGAAACTGTGTTTATTTGTAATTCGATGTTATTTTTTCTTACAGAACCTTGGAGAAATAATGCTTATTTTACAGGAAAAAATGAGATAGTTATATGTAGGAATAATATAAACATTTCATTTATAACATTATAACATTTTGTTTACATTATTGCGTTAATAATAATAATATTTTTTAATTTATTATTATTATTAACACAAATCTATTAATTTATAACATTTCATTTATATTATTGTGTGTCTGACGTAAAATAAAAATATGCCTAAAATTAAATATAATTATATGGATTTTAGAAAATCGAAAGCTCCTTAAGATAATATCGGGTAGTTCCTTCTTCCACTCCTATTCGGGACTCAGGAACGTTAGCGGATCATACAGAGAAGACATCGCTCTATAACTACAATTTCTGTTGTGGCTTTTAAGTTATATTTTATAGCAGGGGTGGCCAAACTTTTGGGATCCGGGGTCTACTCCACATTTAAAAAATCGAAGGCGGTCTATCAATGGCAGAGCTAAATTAACGTACTTATTTTCGGTAACAAGAAAAAAAGTGGTGAATTATATAATTTTTCTAAAAAAAAACTTAATATTAATATTTACAAAATAAAAATTTACTGACGAAAATAATCAAAGTATTCATGTATCAAAAACTGGCCATCCTTTTCACCTCGTTTAGTTGAAATTTGGCACAGTATATCTGCGAGAAGTTTATCATATTGTGGCTGGTACGAGCTATTGCAATGCATAAACACGAAATTAAATGTTCATCTGTTAAATGCGACCAATATTTGTTTTTTGTTCATGGTTGGAAAAGCAGATTCATAAAAATACCTCGATGTAAAATATGATTTCAAATACAAAATCAATTTGTAAATATTTGGAAACGTTTCCTCAGAAATTAATTTCCAAAAATCAGTATCGCTAAATGTGCTCTGGATTTAAGAAATCTATCGCATCTTAATTTAACAATTTCTTCCTCAACCGTGACTGATGTGATATCTATTAAATGTCCTATTTTTTCAGATACCCCATCAATGTTGACATTTTCATTAAATGGGGAAATATCATAAAATTGAGTATTTCTTTCAACCTAATTAAGTCAGCGAATCTTCTTTCAAATTCTTCAAACTAAACAAGTAAGTATTAAGCGAAATCTTCGAAGTCTCGGTTTGGATTATGGATGCAATCTTCCTCCCATGTTTTTGAAGTTTCTTTCCAACTCATGTTTTCTTAATTGAGATGCATACCATTTTATAGTTTTTTTTAATCGAGCTCATCATGTCCATTTTAGGTTTAAAATCGTAAACCTTTAAATCGTTAATCTTTACACAGTTTGTTTTGGGTTTAAATTATTCATTGATTCTATATCATAAATCATAAATTAAATTGTTAATATCCGAGGTCATTATTGGGATTGTCGCGTGGACTACCTAAAATATCTTCGTGGTCTACCTGTCGACCGCGGTTGACGTCTTGGCCACCCCTGTTTTATAGGATCATTATGACTTGGAGACGTCAGTCTCAACATTAATGATTAGTGAATTGTTTGGACTACTTAAGCCAGCTTTATATGTAAATTATGAGTGGAAGAGGCGCCAGTTTCGTAAATACATCCATCGGCTTCTCAAGCAATATTTGATTTCAAATTCTTTGTTTTGCTGCTTAGAAAATTAAATAGAAATTAGCATCTATATTTTTGTTTGTGATTATTCCTCCTAAACCTACGCAAATTGATTTACAAACGGATTACTATTTCGAAATAGAAGAAAGAAAGTTTAGTGCATTATTATATTGTATAACTAAAAAATTTTTCTTGTTCCAACAAAGTAAATTCTATAATTGAAATGAAATAATTAGTAAAAGCAACACTTTTGTAATTAAAAGATAAATGCATCTTGTACCTAAACATAGATAAGGGTTTGATATTTTGAACCACTTTCAAAGATGAAATCGATATTTGAAGTGATAACATTCTCATCACACTTCCACTACACCAAGGAAGAAAAAGTAGATTCCATGAAAGATAGGCCCTCTCAGCACGAAGACTTTTGACTGCTTCAGCTATCAAACGGACTGTTTTTCAGATACCTTAAGGATGCTTTTGACTATCGAGCAGCCGTAACCCTTTGCAACCAAAAAAGATTGGGTTTAAATCTTGAGAATTATATACTTAAACATTTTTTAAGCAAAAGTGCAGTTTATTGTCCACTCTTAATTAACATGATGGTCGAGTGAAAAAACTTTAAACAGAAACGTAGAACTCAGATGTCGATACATTCATTGGTCGAAATCATGAAGCATTGATTTCGAGGTTATTTCCCTCCTCCAAAAGCCCATTGCAGTTACCAAAAGCCCTATGTGGATAATTAAAAAACCAATGCATACGCATGCATGCAAAATACTATAAAGATTTCCAACTGTGATTTCTTTTTTCATTTTTGATTTCTTGGTTTCCCACAGAGGCTATAATCGAATTCTTTATACTACAAAATCTTAACAGCAAACCATAACGGGTCTTCGCCTTTTATATTTCTAGGAACAAAGTCCTAAACTACATCAGATGACTAAACCTCAACAGATGAAAACTTTAAGCTTTTGTAAAACGTATTTTTATTTTATTCCAAAAAGACTTTTCATAAATATTCAAGTGTCAAAAGAGAAAAAAATTGGAAACATCCTAGGCGTGCATTTCGACTGATGTGCAAGCACAAAATTGAAACACAATATTCCTTTCCTGGCATGCATTTCATATTTGATGCAAAAAATGGATAACGTAATAGATGAAATCTAACAGTAAGGTTTCTTACATAGTGTTGTATTCTAAGTGAATTTTGATTTCATAGATAATGAATCGCATTTATGTATCTTTAACAATCAAACTTCTAAAATTTCTAAACATTTACATTTAGAAAGGTGCTTTTGACACCGCTTAATGGATAGCTTAATAGCCAAAAACAGTTGTAAAGTTATTCTTTAAGCATCCGTCACATTATTACTTTTCAGTTGGGAATTTAATATATAACGAGCCAAAAAGCAAGAAATCTCCCGAAATTCCCAGTTTTAAAGCTATTAGATGTGCATGTAGAAACACAGCACTTATTTTCTGTTAAGGGTTTCATATTTGATTCAAAAAGGGAATAACCTAACAGCCGAAATCGGACAGATTTAGATTTCTACTACATTAATGTGTTTGGAAAGATCAAATGGGAAAAATTTCCGAACATCTGTATTTAGAGACTTGTTTAATAAATTTATATATGACTTGTTTAATATTTGACACCGCTTAATGGATAATCTAACAACCAAAGACTGTTGAAAAGTTTTTCTTCAAATATTTACAGTATATTACTGCCTTCTTGTAGGGTCTACTTCTTGTAGAGTATTTAATAAACGTGGCCATAATTCACATATTGAAAAGCAGGAAACCTAGAAATTCCCAAATAATCACATTGACGGAGATATCAACACTCATTTCACTTTGTTTCACAGTGTGTTGGATCTTCCAATCCGAAACTTTCTGCTTTAGAATCTTCTATTACGATCCAATCACTAGACCATTATGAATCTTAAAAAGTGCTTTACACATCTTAAAGCGGATAGCGTAATAGCTAAAGGCTATTGTATGGCCTTTGTTTACCATGACAATATCCAAGGGTAGTGGGGACATATCTCCGTGTTGCAAGAGAGGAGATCCGGAAAACTTCCAAACTCACCTTGACAAATGTATGTATATACACAAGAAACGCAATATCCATTTCCTATTATTCAATGGTGGACAGGATCGAATAGGGAAATTTTTAATGCGAAGAATATTTTGCTATTAAAGGTCCATAGTGAATCCATACATTTTATACTGAAACTTTTTTTGAAATATTCTTCTTTTGAAGTTTTTTTTCCTGCTAGTTACAGCTGTTTTCACAGATCACGCCTGTGGTTAAAACCCACTAGATGCGTCCAGACAAGTTACATAATTTCAAAAGAAAGGAATATTAGTTCTTTTTCAAATTCTGTTAGCAAGACAAACTGGTTTCTTCCTCATCAAAGAGGCGTATGATATATAGATGTATTCTCTATGAGTTGAAATAGCACGTATCATTAAAAACTGACATTGTGCATTCTATTTATAAATACTTTTAGTCTTCGAGGGAAAAAGTGGCATTATTAAGTAGTCAGCTTTATAACCATTATGTACAGACAATAATCTTTATAAAATTCAATATTGGACAAATTTATATCAATGCTTTTAAAAAAATATTAAATTAGTTAACAATATTAGTCGTTTAAAAGTTCACTTCAAAGAAAAATTTCTTCTTTTTATATTTATTTTTTTTT
>JAPDSC010112641.1:0-11893 GCA_026290005.1 Latrodectus geometricus | reverse complement strand
CGAATAATTAGAACAGGTCGAACAGGACATTGGTTAAATCATGGAAAGGAACATTGCTTAGTTGGTGTGAAAGGCAATCCAAAAGAAATTAATAGAGGACTTGATTGTGATGTTATAGTTGCTGAAGTACGTGCAACAAGTCACAAACCGGATGAAATATATGGAATCATAGAAAGACTTTCCCCTGGTACTCGTAAAATTGAACTGTTTGGCCGCCCTCATAATGTTCAACCAAACTGGATTACCCTTGGAAATCAAGTGGATGGTGTTAGGTTAATTGATCCAACTCTCATTGAAGCTTTTAGAAAAATGTATCCTGATGGAAACTGTATGAAAAAACCTGAAACTTAATTTATTTCAAGCTATTGGATTTTATAGATTTTAATTGTAATGAATAATACAAAGTAAACAATTGATTCCTCATTTTGTTTCCGAGTTAAGATTACTTATTCATTTGAACAAAATGAAAACATATTAATGAATAGAATTAAATTAAACATTATTAGCGTCATTTTTAAATACTGCTTTTAATACTAATTTTACTTTTTCTTTAAGAAATTCTGTATAGCATCAAATCTTGCTGAATTTTGAATTGGAATTTTAACTAGATAAATAATAATTACAATTTAAGTCCATCAAGAATCTCATTATGTATGAAGCATTTCTATTTCTTATTGTTATTCAAGACATTAAATTTTTTTCTTATGTAATACTTTTTATCACCATTAATATCACATGATTTAATTATTCTTAACTTTACATTAAAAATTTCATTATTAATAAATTTTAATGCAGTGATACCAAAGTTTTATTATACCTGATTTAAATGCAATAAATGTGACTAATGAAATTAGATATAAAAGTATTAATACATTTATGTAGCAAATCATTTCACTTTTGTTTCTTCCAATTTCAATCTTAATAGCCAATTATCATATTGTTTTAGAGGTATGTCATTTTCTTTTTTGATACCTGAAATTTATTTTGTATTCTCAATCATTTAATGATGCATAAATTACATTTGAGTTCACATTAAAAATGCTCTAAAATGAAATTTTGGACAGTAGTGGGTTTCTTTATCAAAATTCATGAATGAGTAAATCAAATCATCTTTATTCAAGTTGTTGGGTATGTGTTCTTTGGTTTTAATACAGTGGTAATAAAGCCCATGTGTCAAATTGATCTAAAGATCATTTTCCCTTTAACTCATTCCAAACATATATTGGCAAATGCCTTGTGCCTGGAACATTTATTTCATAAGATGGTTTGAAATCATGATTAGTCTGCAAAAGTACCTAATGATATTTGCATTTGAAGCTATTGATTCTCCTCTGATTCCTAGCTTGTAAGATGTAATTTAATAAAGCAGAAAACATTTCTCATTAATAGCTTTAAAAAAAAAAAGCAATATCAAAAATCAGCAATTTAGTTATCAATACTATTTGATCCAAAGGGTTTATTATTCTCCAATGAAAACGTTTATCCAAATTTTTTAATTAAAATTGAAAAAGAAACAGGTTATAAAAAATAAACAAAGCCTAAAAATAAGTTAGCAGAAAAGTTTTTTAAAAATTTTAGTTCAAAAGGGTGGATTAAAGTTATAGCATCTATGGGATTGTGCTAGGTAGTATTAATGAACTACAGGTTTGAAAAAAATGAGCATCCCTTACATATTCTGCATTGAAATAAAAATTTAAAAGATTTCCCCTTAAAGTTAACATCTTATTGCTCCAAAATATTTCTTACTTATGTTTTATGATTTGTAAATATTTTCATCTTGATTAATGTGTTTTTCTGTGCAATGCTTTCTTTATTAACTACCTACTTAAATGATTTTTATGACTTTCCAAACTATTTTAATCAAGATTGTGACAGTCACACAATTAACTGGAACTAGAATGTTAGGTTTCATTATCAAGGTTAGAGTATTTGTATAAGAGAAAAAGGGTTGATTGCTTTATTTTATTAGGGGTTGCAAAAGTCTCACATCCGGTCAATGTAAAATATGTATCTTTTAAAAATGAGGAAAAAATGTCTAATGTTTGTGTTAATGTGTCATCTAAAAGGAATGCGTTTTGTATTAAACTATCCTGGAGATTATAGGGTCGTGAGAACATCAAAGATATTTAAGGAATTTATCAAAGGCACAAAATTTTACAAATTAAAATTGCATTTTTCAGAAAAAATATACATTTGGAGTAATTTCCCCAGATAAATATTTTCTAACACTAGGGATCTGACAATTTTTTTTTTGGGGGGGGGATTGATAAAGGTGATTTTTTGACATGTACATTCCTTCCTGAAAAGTAGGAAATGTAACATTTGAAATACTTAAAGGAAACATACATGTTACCATCCAATTTAATTTCAGCTTCATTATGTATAATTTGCACAATAAATGCTAATAATTTAATAATAAAAGCTACAAGAAAAACTGAGTTTTTCTTGTAGCTTCCATAAACTAGACTTATTATATAAATTGCAGATGATAAAGTCATGAAATATTATGTACCTAACATCTTATTCCTGAATACAGAAATGAACTTGGATAACTTTCTGTTTTATTCTTTTTGATATATTTATAAATTTAGATCACATTTTTGTACAGAAGTATTCCCAAACCATATACTGATCAATTAAAAAAACTTATAGTCATAATGTTGATGACTAATATTGAAAATGAACAAAAAATGTTCACTATTATTAATACATTAATGAATACATAGTAAAAAAAAAATATATTTGATCCCTAAATATTAACAAATGCTTGGATTTTTAATACATGATTTACTATCTTTAAATAGTTTTGAGATCAATTTTGTCAAATAAATATTAATTAATTTGTGTGACATTAAGCATTCAAATTTAAATTGTAACTTTGTAAATTTCCCAAAAACCGTTACTTTAAATACTATGTATATATTCTTAATATGTATATCTCTTTATAAGAATGAATAATTTTATCACCTGTAAGACAGAATGGATAAGTGAATTTTGTATTTATGCAGAATAACGCCTTTGACAAAAATTTTTTGGTCAATGTTTAAAACAAAATTTAAAGTATAAGTTTATTTTTTGTTAAAATTTATTTGATGAATTAAAAATTTTATATACTTAAGGAACACTTGGAGTTCAATATATTGCAGCACATGTCCTGGGAAATTGAAATCTTAATTGTGCTTAAGGTTAACACATCTATCATAAATGTTAGAAAGCTAGTCTTTATAACATTTAATAAAATAAACATTTTTTTTTTTTTTTTTTTTTTTTTTTTGTTGAGGGCCAGCCTTGCTGGCAGTATGGGTGCGCTGCTCCACTCTTTCAACTGAACCGCAATTGAGTGTGGAGTCAGACTTCCTCAGTACACACATGCCATAGGAATCCGTTTATAGCGTAGGCAACCATTCACAACTCATTCATACAAGGAAAGGACAAAGACTGGAGAGAGAGAAAGAAAAAGTACATCCATGCCCCGACTGGGATTCGAACCCAGACCTCCCTTATCCGCAGTCAGGAATGCTGACCACTAGACAGAGTAGGCGGCAAATAAACATATAAAGAAGTTTTTTCACCAACATATTGAACAACCAAAAATACTCTGGAGTATGATCTGTTGGAAAATTTTCTGCAACATTAGTTTTTAAGTCTAGTTAATTTAACATAAAATTCAAATAAAACTTTTTAAATGGATTTCAAATGGTTACAAGCATCTATATTTGAGGAAAGGTTAAGTTTATAAAGTTTTGAGTGGAAGATCATAGCAATAATTGCTTGGTCCAACAATTGGGCTATTAATGCATTATCTTGGTATACACTCTTCATAAAAATTCTCTTTATGGATTCTCATATTATATTACAAGCATTTCTTAACTAGCATTATTTGAATCTGCAAATGACTAGTTGCTTCAGTATAATAACATTATCTTCAGATAGACACCTGCAATTACTTTGGAATGAGAAATGCTATTTTTAAAATTATTGTGTTGCATTTTCTAATCAACAAACATTTTTCAAATATTTCCAAATTGCCCCTTTATTTTATTACTTTTAATTCAGTCCCCAGTAACATAAAATATTTTAAATTGTCAAGTGTTCATCCCTCTTTATTACAAAATTTGGTATGATTAATATTTTTACTAATATAATGAAAATTATTAGTATTAAATTATAAAATTGTACCGTATTTTCCTGTATATAATCCGCGGATTATGTGTTAAAAAAAGTTCCGATTTTTGTTGTGCGTATTATACGCCGCCGCAGATTATTTGATTAAAAAAAAAACATTCTCTATCAGAAAAGCTTACAAGAAAGTTTTGAAAAAAATACTGTTTATGTTTTATAAAATAAATATCAAGAGGTAACAAGACACACCTGAGTCATTTAAGCTATAATCAGCTTTGTCCAACTATATTCAAAAACGAATTCTGTTCCACATAAAGATATTAAAATGGCATTTCGCTAACCTCATTTCGCAATTGGTCTTGACATGAGCTGTTTAGTTTTGAAAATATTCGCATTACGTCATATGGAAGCTAATATTTTTAAGTTACACGGCAGATTTTAAATTGATAGCTATAGCGAAAGCAAATAAAAAAATGGCGAGAAACGTTAATGTGAAGTGAAAAACAAAGCACGCGTGGTATAAAAGAAAAATGTATAAAATACGAAATTTGTAAATAATCCATTTCTTTCATTTAAACATTAACGAAGCAAGTATATATTTTTTTGAATATGTCTAACATCGTTTTGAAAGTTACTAGAAGCTAAATATCGATAAGTTTTACAAAAAACTTCAATAAATTATTGCTCTTAATCGATCTCGTGCTTTCACCTCAAGTTTATCGCCCTTTGCAATGAGGTGGATCCAGACAAATCTTTTTCATAATAATTTTTTTTTCTGTACAATTTATTATTTTTTTAATCATACTGTGCATTTTTTTATTTTATGTGACACCCATATTATCAGTAGTACATATTTTAGACTATTCGCCAAAAAACATTGCTGCAGATTATTTGATGTTTTTTTTTTTTTCCTTTTATCGAAAAAAAATGTCATGCGGATAATACGCCACTGCGGTTTATATACAGGAAAATACGGTACTTAAATTATAAATTTGATCGAAATGCTTTGTAAAAAGCAGTTACTTTTTAATTTGATTGCTTGAGTCAAATTCAATGGTCATAATGTGCTGAGTAAAGTAAGTTTATTCTACTCATCAGTTATTTGGGAAATGACCTTCCCTCCAAATCAGGAGAGACAATGCTATATACCTGCCAACACTAAAAATTTTAATCTTTTATACTGAGGTGCACAAAATATCCATTTACATTTTTCTTCAGAAAATAATTGTTACATTTTGACATGATTAAATATATACTACAGTAAAATAAACATTTCAAAAATAAAATTTTACTTTTTTAACAATTTATATTTTTTAAGAAATCTTAAACAAAATCACTTTAATATTTTAAACAGCACATGTATGTTGATTGTTTTTCCAACAGTCAAAGACTTGATATTTCAAAAGATATTTACTTTAAATAATTCTATATTAATTTTAGTACCTTAAATTGATTATTAATTAATCAACTCAGCTAAATTAAAAGTGAATGAAAATGGATTTTGAAATTAAAGAAACTACCTTTAAATCATTTCAACTTTTCCTTCGGGATTTTATATATATATATATATAATATATACATATATCAGGCGTGGCCAAACTTTTGGGATCTGGGGTCTACTCCACATTTAAAAAATGGATGGCGGGCTACCAATGGGAGAGCTAAATTAACGTACATATTTATTTTCGTTAACAAGAAAAAAATGGTAAACTATATAATTTTTCTAAAAAAAAAACTTATTTATAAAATAAAATTTACTGACGAAAATAATCAAAGTATTCATATATCAAAAACTGACCATCCTATTCACTTCGTTTAGTTGAAATTTGGCACTATATATCTGGGATAAGTTTGTATTTGGTATGAGCTTTTTGCAATACATAAAAATGAAATTAAATGTTCATCTGTTAAATGCAACCATTGTTTTTTGTTCATGTTTGAAAAAGCAGATTTGCAAAGATACCTCAATCCAAAGTATGATTTCAAATACAAAATCAGTTTGTAAATACTTGGAAACGTTTCCTCAGAAATTAATTTCCAAAAATCAGTATAGCTAAATATGCTCTGGATTTCAGAAATATATCGCCTCTTAATTTAATAATTTCTTCCTCGACCGTGACTGATGTGATATCTATTAAATGTCCTATTTTTTCAGATACTCCATCAATTTTGACATTTTCATTAAATGTATATATCATAAAATTGAGTATTTCTTTCAACCTAATTAAGTCAGCGAATCTTCTTTCAATTTCTTCAAACTAAACAAGTAAGTATTAAGCGAAATCTTCGAATCTAGGTTTGGATTATGGATGCAATCTTCCTCCATGTTTTTGAAGTTTCTCAATTCATATTTTCTTAATTGAGACGTACCGTATTTTTTGCCGTATAAGACGCACCGGCATATAAAACGCACCCAATTTTAAAGGACGCAAATCTACGAAAAAAAAGATTATGAACCAAATTCTGTAGTAAAATATTTTATATCAACGGTATAAAGTTAACAGCAGTTTAAGAAAAATTTTATGTCAACCATGTAACATACTAAGAGCTATCTTTACTCTCATAATCAGTCAGCAAACAATGAAAGTAACAAAAATAAGGCTGTCATGTTTTTATTCTAACCCCAAGAATTCCTCTTCTTCGCTGCTATCAGAAATGAGGAAGGACAGATAGACGCAGTCATTGTCATAACTTTCTTCCTCACTGGTGTCAAATAAAACGTCTTCTGTTTGAGACAAGGCATTACTAATGCCACACTTCTTGAATGATTTTACAACGTCTGAGTATTCCTGCGGTAAAGTATGTATGCAGAGGAAGGCCATGGTGGGCTTTTGTATTTGCCGTATAATACGCAGGTACTTCCCCCCCCCGATTTTGGGGAGAAAAAGTGAGTCTAATACGGCGAAAAATATGGTATACCTTTCTCTAGTTTTCTTCTTTACTGTTTTAATCTCGCTCATCATGTCCGTTTTAGGTTTTATATATAAATCGTAAACCTTTAATCATAAATCTTTAAATTGTAAATCTTTGCAGTTTGTTATGGGTTTTAAATCATAGACTGTAGTAAATTTTTATTTTAAATAATTCATTGATTCTATGTCATAAAACAAAATTGTTAATATCCAAGGTCATTATTGGGATGGTGGCGTGGTCTACCTAAAATGTCTCCGCGGTCAACGTCTTGGCCACCCGATATATATATAATATATACACAGCATGTTTTCCTTTAAGGATATTTATATGTACACAACATATATTATCTTTGCTAACCAATAATATTTAAGAAATGGGAGAAAAAGCTTTATAGCTTCAAACTAATAAAATAATCTGTACAATTTTACCACTTGGCTTAAAGTCCTTAAAATTTATCAACTAACCATTGATTGTATTATTAAATCATACAAGTAGGGGGCTATGCAATACTTTTAAACCAAGCATCTTTCTTGGAATAAGCTAAATAATAACCTAATAGAAAAAAATGTTTTATACATGAAACTTCAAAAAATTTTCAGCAATATGTACATTTTCTGGAAAATTATGAAAACTTTGATATGAATGAAGAATAAATATGAGACAGTGTTATTACCAGTTGACTGCGTTATAAATAAATAACAGAAACAAAATAAAAAAAAGAAACTTTATGTAATATTGTTTGTATCATTGTTTGATACAGAATTAACTTAGTTCACAATAAAAATGATTTTTAATTCTTCCTACATCATTTTCTCTTCTTGATATTTGTAGTGCAATTCGGCAGCATCATCTAAGCTTATTTTCTTCCATCCATCCTGAGATACATGATATACTGGAATAGAAAAAATAATATGAATATTGTGGAATGATGTTGACAGTAAACCTTTTTCCACACGTTTTATTTGTTTTAACTGGAAATCATTAAAATCTAAAAAAAAATTAATGTATAAATTTTTGAAGGATAATAAATATGACTTTACATTTTAACAGGCAATAGATGGGGAAAAGTACTCTAAAAATATTAGAAGATGCTTAGTCAATAACCTCTTTGTCTCAGCGGTACAATTGTGATACCATGTGTCTCAGGTGACTGCTGTAGTACAGCAGTTGTACCACGGATTCCCCCGCCCCCTTCACCGATTCAAATTTCTTCACAATGTGCAAAATTAAAAACTTTTTTTTTTAAAAAATAAATTTTTATACAAAGCTTATAGAAATATTTTACAAAAATTTTCATTTTATAAAAATATTTTCTGAAAAATACGAGTCTATTTTTAAATGTGTTCTTTGAATGAACAATATTCAACGTCTCAATCATTAAAAAAGTTCTCTCATTCATTCAATTGAAAAAGTTCTTCTCATTCAAAGTTCTCAATCATTGAACAGAATTTTACAATTTATCATATGACAAAACAATTTTATGAAGAATTAACCTAAATGCAACATATAAAAATAGAGATCAGTTCAACTCAAGATTGATCCCACAATTTTCTCATTGTGTAAAACGTTTCATACTTAGTAATAGAAACTAAGAAAAATTCCAGCTTTAAGCTTTTTTCTTAAAAAGAACATATATTTTAATCTGATGAATACAGAAATTACTTGTAACACAAACTATTTATAAAATAAAACATTAATGCTGTTAACATATAGATTACATTTAATCTTTTTTATACAAATATAACTTTGGTATATATAATTCAGATGTATTTGCTAATAAACAAAAATTATTTGTTTAAAATATCTTTGCTTACATTTTTTTTAATATCCGATATGTAGTTTTTAGGAATGATTTTGAACATATTCAATTAGCTTATTACTTGTCATCTTTCTTATAGTCAAACATGTTTCATTGCTTTAAAAAAATCTGTTTTAAAATGTGCATTTTAAACTCTAAGAATCAAATCAATGAAATTTATCATAAAATTATTTTCAGTTTTAGAAAGTTTTTGGTAATAAATTAATATGCCAAATCATAGTTTACAAAACAGACTAAGTTTGTTCTGCATACACAAGCATATATGATAAAATCTTTGTTTCCCTCTTTAATCTGATATATTAAACAATGAATGAAAAAAAAGGATTACTTATCGATAAGTACAGTATTTATGGTAAACCCATTTACATTTTCGGCAAAAATACAGCAGACCCAGTGCAGGATATCACCTTCAAAAGATAAAGATTCATTATGATGAAATTCTCAACATTTAAGTGGTGTGAAAATGACTCTCTCCTTTTTAATGGGGAGAAAATGTCTTCTTTCTGCACCACGGTAGAAGCAATTTCTTGAAATGGTGATGCCAAGCTCAAAGTTAAAAACATGTTAAATATAGTCTTTAATTGTGTACCTTTATATATTATCGCCAACTATATGTCAGAGTTCAAAATTACTTTGAATGAGATCAATAATACAATATTAGTTTTAAAATTTTGATTTACAATGTTTTATATTCATGATTTTTATATTCAGTTATTGATTCGCCAAATTCAATAAAAATCATTGTACATGCTGAATCTATTTCTAGAGTACCTTCTCTGGTGATAACTTTCTAAAATCTACATAAAGTAATAATAAATAAATATTAAGAAAATACAGAGACAATTTTTGGATATTAAAAAATGTTTTAAATGGTGCAGATAGCAAATAGTTATCATTCAAAGATATATATTTCGGCCTTTCAACTTCTGATCATCTAACCTACACACATTAAAGTGGAGCATTAGAAGTTCACTTAATTTATCATACAAATAAATGGTAATAGTACACTTACCTCTCACTAAATTGCCACTAAAGGCATCTCTATGAGTAGCATGATAAATAGATCTACGCCCAAGTTCAGTAGCTTCATTCTCTTCCAAATCCCAACTGTAACCATTATCTAACACTCCATATGCATAGGTTGCACCAGAGCCAACAGCAAATACATTCCCAGGAAAACGATTGCCATCACTGTCTACATAATATAAACCAGGGCCCTAACACAAATTATTAAAAGAAATAACATTTAGAGCTTTATTAAATTTTGAATGAAAAACACTTAATACATTTTTAGACCTTATTTTTAAAATATTTATGTATTCAACATTTCTGTTTAATAATTAGATTTGGAAATTCCTTTTTAATATTTAAATAACTTTTACAAAAATATTAAATCTATAAGCTAAAATTACTTTCTCCTTTATTACATATACAAGAATTTAAATTCTGCAAAATCTCAAACCAAAAAATATTTTCTGTTAATTACACATTTTCTGAGGTCCATTTTACTGCTCAGCCGTAAAATTATATAATCCATCTAAAATCTGCACACTGTATGGCCAAACCATGTAAGTTGGCAGATATGCTAACATAAAATCAATAGAAGATTTTATTTAATTACTTCTATATTTTAGTACAATGTTATGCAGTTATAGTGTCCCTATCACTAGCAAAAGAGAATAGAAATCCTAAATAACGCTATGCGTATAGGGCGTATCAGTAACAAAAAAGACATGATCATAGCATAACTTATGTTGGTATGACATGCATATTATCAGTACTGCTACTTAGACTGAATCTAAATTTATCATAAACTATCTACTTCTAATTAGCAGCAGTTAAATTTTGAAAACACTCCTACAAATGGATAACAATAGGGTAATAACATACTACCTTATTTGGAGTATTAATTCACTTTTAACAAAGTATCTTAAAATATTATGTTAAAAAAATGAAAAATAAACATAGGTGGATGAAACAAACATAATATTGGACAGCAGACTAAGAAAAGAAGGATTTAGATAAATTCAAAACTTATTTTTATCTAGTACTTGTATTATGTATCAGTATGCTGATTTTCAAATACGTATGAAAAATCTCTTAATCTGAACTAAATCAGGGGTCGGAGTACAGAATTTTTTTTTTCAGGACACTATTTTCAAGAAATATCAGGACATTTTTCAGGACATATTTCAATAATTAAAGAAAACCAATGTTACTTTTTCATATTAATTTCTGTTTTATGCATAAAACACATTTTAGAAAGGAATAAACTATTTAATATATTCTGAGTTTTTTAATTTTTAATACAACAATATAAAAAATAATACAGAAATTTAAACTTTTTATACTGAACATTTTCTGAAAATTAATAAGTTAAATGATAAATGCTTTAAATTAACAGTTAGTTTATGTATAATTGAATAATGTTCATTTTGAACAGGATGCATTAGCATTTAATTCCAATAATTTAATACTGCACTTTTTTAATTTATCATTCACAGACACAATCTCTGCATTAGCAGCAGATAGCATCATTTGTCCAACTTTCACATCACTTATATTATCATCACTGATAGCACATGCTATTTTTTTAGTTGCATCATCCAAAAGTTTTTGAGCTACACACTGATTATCAAGCAAATTTTTCTTTTCTTCCTCAAGTTCATTAATTTTTTCTAATAGGTGCGATTGTTTAAACTTTTTTCCCTAGTAGCTTCTATATCTTCCTCATTCTTTCTTTTCTTCTCTAATTGTGTTACATCTTTTGATTTTTCCATATATGATGCATATTCTGCATGAGATTCCTGAATATAATGCATCATTTCTTTGGTATATGGAATGGAGGAAACAGAATTGCCATGCATTCGAATAACATCATGACAAATCCGTAAACTTTGAATGGTTAATTCCGATAAAGAAGCTCTCTCCTTTGTCCCAACAGAATTGTTAGTTGAAAACCCTCTTTCTGGTTGGGAATTTACATTCAATAACGACAGACATGCTTTAACCACTCTAGAAAGAGTAGGATATTTTATA
>JAPDSC010112639.1:0-15573 GCA_026290005.1 Latrodectus geometricus | reverse complement strand
ATCTAATATTTTTTAGAAAAACTTGGCATTAAAAGTATACATCCAATGTGATCAAACTATGCAACATTTTTATGAAATTGAACTTACTTTCATTTAACATAATCTTTAATATTAAGCACTTAATTAAAACTATTAGTTAAAGATATTAATTAGATATTAATCAATTTTAATTGTTATTTTTCTGGCTAATTTCTTAGAGAAATTTTTGACTTTTAAATCATTCGGAAATAAAATTATAAATATGAAAGGGGAAATATATTTTGCTATTTTATAAGTAGTACTGCATCTGAAAAACTATTGTTTGTTTTGAATTTCTCTTAAAAATAAATACCATTTGTGATTTAATATTTGGTATTTTTTTTAGGATAAGCTTAAAACTCGAATGTGAAATGAATTTGTCTTCTTATCCACATGATGTACAACAATGCGAAATCCAAATAATGAGTCGTAAGTATAAATTGAGATCTAATTTTTATTTTAATAGCCTTATAGTTTATTTTTTTTTAAATTTAGACATTTCAAGCAGTTATTGATTTTATTATTTTAATCTGTAATCATGTACAATAAAATTGAATTTTGATTTAATTATTTTTCATTTCAACTTTACCATTGTTTCCTCAGATAGTGCACTGTATCAGAAATATATTATTCTCAAATATTATATTAAAAAATACATTGATGTCCAAAATTTAGGATATAAGTTAGAAATGTATTTTCTCCTTAAAAATACGTGTAATGTAAAGGAATTTTCAGTATACATATTTATTACTTTGAGGCAAGCATTGATATAAAAATTTACTTAGAGTTTAAAAACGTTTCTTTGTGCAACACATCCCAATGCTTAGCTTAGTTAATGAATAGGGTGGTCATTTCTTCAAGTCCTTCACGTTTCTTACTCATGTTTCTGAAAATGATTCTATTGTTGTTTCTAGAATATTCCACGATCATTTGGTATGAGTTACTGGTCTCACCATTTGAAACATTTTTTCCAACAGATCTTCGATAACTTTAGAACTATATAATTAATTTTTGAAAACAAAATCTAATTCCGACAGCTTTCCTTAAATGGTAAATACGGAATTCAAAAATGTTATCTTTGTAGCAGCTGTGTGCCTCTTGAATGGATAAAGTAGTCTGCTTAAGCCTAACATAAATCCTTTCAATATATGAATAACAGTGTCACAAAAAAGATATACTTGATTTTCTCGAATATTTTCAGGATTATTACATTCTACAAATTTTATGTACCTAAAAAATCAATTGATAACAGTAAATTCAATTCAACTTGTTTTTGAAGAGGATGCAGTTCCAGTTTTACTTTGTCAAAGAATATTCCTACTACTTGATTACAAACAAGCCTTCTTGTGAGATTGCTTAGAAAGAATTAACATCAGTGGTTGCTGGTTATAAAGATTGCCCTCAGTTAGCTGTTTATATTTGATCTGCTTTTAAATCGTAATTTTGAAGTAATAAACGGATCATGAAAAAAATTCCAGTTTTTTAACGGTATTGTCTTTTTTTGTGCTTCAAACTATCTTTTGATAGTAGTGTAGCTTGGTTTTTCTAGGACATTGTGTGGTTCTCTTAGTAACGGTGTTTGGTAATTGAAAATGCTTCTTTAGTCTGGAATCCAAATTGGAAATACTGTTCGTAGAATTAGCTCCGCTTGGTACTGATTGGCTTCGAGGCAATGACTTCCTATTGCAGTTCTTTTAAATATTAATTCTCAAACTGTGGCCTGTTTCTGGTATTGTAAATCACTTTCTTATGAAATCCATGGAAACCTCTAGCTCATGATAAAACTTTATTTTATATTAGTTTCTTAAGGAATTCTTCAGAACTAATTAAAGAAATTGTGTTTAAAATTGACTTGATATTACAATTTTTCTTTCATAGTCATTAAAAGTTTGTTAGTAACATTTTTATCAAATTAATTGCAGCAACCATTATTCAGATTTTCCTCTTATGATAGAAGGTGCTATCATTCATCATAGTCTGGTAGGAAAGACAAATGAGAGTTCAAGTATTTTTGGTTGTTTTTTCACTCAGCCGTCATGTGTTACTCGCGACAGATTTTTCGTCCGGGACCTATAATTTTAAATAAAATTAAGTTTGGTTTTTGGAAGATAAAATGGTTCACTTTAAAAAGTTTCGCAAATGCAAATTTTGACTACCAACAGCTATTGTAGCTCATATCATGGTATTATATTTTAATAAACTGTAACGCGCCTTCATTAAATACGTAAAATCATCTCGTTTCGAAAATTGAGAAAGTCAACAAGTTTAAATAAAAGCAGCAATTTAATGTTGTTGTTGCTTTCAGTTCAAATTAATTCTTTTTGTTTTCTGGAAGAATAAGTATATTCCATATTTATCTAGTTTATATTTTACGACATAAAAAATATCTACAACTTCAATTTTAAGTTTCTGAGGTTCATTAATAATCTGAGGTTCAGGAATAATTAAAGGTATAAGAGATGAGTAATTAGCAAGGTATGATATAATTGTTTTATTATTAACAATTCTGCTGTTTAGTTTTATTGATGTTTATACGTCTGTGATTACTTTTAAGAACAAAATCCTACATACAAATTTGTAGATATGGAAGAATTTCTATTTAATTTCTTCTAAAAAGTTATTACACTATTTACGAAACGATCGGTGAATATTAAATGACACACTTTTAAAAACATTTTTATTGATTATTTTTAAAAGTTTTTTTTATCATGAAAAATATTTATAACCATAATATTGTACACCTATGTATAATTTTAACGCACAATTCGTAATCACACTAATCTATAAAATGATGAATAATGAATCAATGTATATATTTAAATAAGCTAGATTTAAAATAAGTAAATAATCAAATTTATAGTGTAGTAGCTAAACTAACAAATTTCCTTTGAAACGTGTAAGTTCCGAAAACGTTGTTTATAAAATTTCAGTTGTTAGAAAGATTAATTGTTAAGATTGTTATTTTTTAAAAGAAACATCAATTAGAAAAATAGTAATGATGCCTATTTCTTTTCAGTTCAACATACGACGGATAATGTGGTTCTGCAGTGGAAAGAGTTCCAGATAACAGAAAACATTCTTTTAGCTCAATATTATGTGAGTGGAAATTGTAAAGTGAATGGAACAAAAACTTATGACATAGGTACGTTCCAAGTTCTATAATTAGTTTCTTGTTTTTTTATTGAATTATAAATTGATTATCTTTGCTTATCTTGATCAATGCACTAAAATGTGAGTTAAATAACAACCAGAATTACCCTTAATCAGATTAGACAATTTATATGACAAATTAAATTTCTTCAAGATTTCAAAAATAAGATTTATTTTTAAAAGAAGAGAAACTGATAGTTTAATCTTCCCTTTGAAATATTTGACGCTTTAATCATGGTTGACAGGTGAATAGACAGCTGTATTAAAGGTTTTACTCACGTGTACGAGAAAAAAAAATGTCTGGGGATTTTAACTGTATTTATAAAAGCTTCCTAATTAAGACTAATGACAACGTTTATTTCATTTTTAAATCCATAAATTACATAGAATCAATGAAATACTGTGTGAATCTAAAATAACTTAATAATGAAAGTGATTTTTCTTTAAACATTAAATGACCGAAGAAGAATGATGTAGGAATGAACATTAAAAATGAGTTCTAGATACCTATTTAAATTTCTTTTAAGTTAAACTTAAACTAATATAAATAATGCTTAAATTGGATATTTTTTCCTAACTTCTATTGCTTGCAAATTTTGAAGAGTAGACGCAGCATGAAACATTATAAAAAAATATCAATATAAAAATGTTCCTTTACTGTGCTCGAAACTCTCAAATCTTGATTATGTAGTTTAAAAATAGTTTAATTTTAGTTCTCCCTTTCTTATGAAGTGGGTGCAACTAGGATAAGTTTGTAACACAAGTCGAGCACCACCTAAACATACTTGACATATCTTCTAAGTGTAAACTGGTATTTAAAAATTAGGATTATAGTTTTGGGTATATATTTGTTTACTACTTAACTAAGCTTCATATTTCTTTAAGAAAAATTTCCAGAAACATATAAGATTTACTTTAAAGAGCAATTCATTAAATTCTCGCCCTAAAATGAGTGAAACTTTTTTTAATTAAACTATTTTTTACGTTAATTATTGATTTAGTAAAAATAAATACTATTTAAATTTAGGAATGACTTTTTTCTATTGTGTAGTTTTTTTCATTTCATTATTATTTTATATTAGCTGTTTTAAGTATATAACATTACATTTATTGCTCAAATTTACATATAAGCACATTTTGAAGAAATATTTTATGAAATACCCCAGAATGGCGCAAATAAAGTTCCTCTTCAATTCTTATTGTTAAATATTTATAGCAAGGTCCGTGGTGGCCTGGTTGGTAAAGATGTTTTTATACTTAAGTATTTAATAAGTAGAGAGAAAAGGGATGTTTATTCCTGTTGATTATAAATGTTGTATAAGAAAAAAAAGAATCAAAATACAAAGAAATAAATTCCTCATAGAGTGCAAAAAAATAAAATTATTTTCTTCAAATTCTGATTTATTGGGGAAAAAAATCATGCCATTTTCTTACACACATTAATTAATAAGAATGCATTTAATTTGTTTTCGTGCAAGTCTTAAATCCGATAAAATTTAATGATTTTTTTAGCTTTATCCTATTAATATTAGTCACTGTTTAATAGTTGTTGTAAATAGAAAGATTTTGAATTATTTAAATTGTAAGAGAAAGATTTTGAATTGCTGTAAATAGAAAGATTTTGAATTATTTACCGATTTCATCAGGTTTCATGTGGTTCCAACCGCCAATTAACGAGTTTTATTTTAAATTCCAAAATCGATTAAAAGATGTCTCCCGTCAGTCATTCGTTCAATTGAGTATTCAATCGACATATGATGAATACATTTTAAATATTGGCTATTTTAAATACTAAAACCAGAATAAAATATTCATGAAAGTATTTTTCATCAAGTTTTATAATCAATACAATGAAAAAATATATTGTACATAGAATACAAAATTAAATATTTTACACTTGATGTTGTGTACCGTAAGAATAAAATAAAAATTTAGATATATATATTTCGATATCGTACATAAATATTTTATCATTGACAATCATGATTTGTAAAATACAAATTTTATCAATTTAAAAGTTTGCATTCCAAAATAACAATTTTCTGCTTTCTCGTGATGTAAGAAATCAATAAACTGGAATTGTTTTCATGAATTCGAAAACGCAATTCTTAATTTATTATTTAAACTTTCATTTTTTTCAGTTTTGATCATTTTTTTTATTTCCAATGCTGCTGTTATTAGGATATTCCATCTTTTAGAACTATAAGGGGTGGAAGGGAGGAGAGTTTATAAAGGGGCGCCCAGAGAGTCTGCTATCATTGCCCTGAAAGTGGGAGGTACTTGATAATCTAGAAGTAGGGTACAAACAGATGACCCCAAAACATTTTAAGCCCTTTTTGATTAAGATTAGTTTTAATCAAAAAGGAATTATTTTAACTGAAAAATTTTAATAAGAATGATTTTACTGGGAAATATCTTTATTAAGCGTATTAAAACGTAAATATTTTAAATTTCAGTACATTAAATTGAAGAGTAAATTTTTAATTTGTAATGGTAGTTTACATTAAATTTTAGTATTTGCCATGCCTTTTTTTTCAGAACCCAATCAGAAATAAGTTGTTTGTTTCTTTTTTAGGAAAATATGCTTTTTTCACCAAAAAACTTAGGTGCAACTTATATATTTATAGGGAATTCGTTTTGACAGTTAATGGCTTAAAGAATCTTCAAAGAAATTGTGTATCTGTTGAATAGGTGATTCAAAATAATTGATATTTGAATCATTAATAGGTGATTCAAATATTAATTAATAAACTATTACTAATAACATTTTGTTTAAAAAAAAAGCACAAATAGAATCTTCACCAGCTTTCCTTTTTTAGGCAATTAATTTCACCGCATTAGATTTATGAATTTATTTTTGCCGCAGAAGTATTGTAAAAGAAATGTAGATTTTATAGGTATAGTTATAGTGCATCTTATATATACATATAAATTGAAATGTATCATTTATTTGTCAATTATTTTTATAACTTTGCTGTTTTGCTCAACTTTTATAATCAGAGTAAGACTTTAAAATACCAAAAAAACTACAAATCCTATGATTTATGTAGAAGTTTCCAGTTAACTGAAACAATGAATATTACATAGGTATAATTAGAAGTTAAATTATATTCACTATATAATCAACTTGAATTGTTAATGATTTTGAACCCTAACATATATAAATTTCTATCAATGAACAGAATAAAATAAATCGTGCATACCTTGCACCACAAAAGGCACATTTAAAAAATAGAGATTTCATTGAATCAATGTTGCACCAATAACTGAATTTCGCTACACTTCTACTGAGTGAAAAGGGGTTTATTATGTAAGAATTGAAGAAAGTGTTATAGAATATATTCTAACAATTATCAGCAAAAAAGATCTATTGGTTCTCATTCATTCTGTTATAAGGTATTTATTCATGTATAAAGCATTACCTAGATGAAGAAATTTTTGGCCAACAGAAACTAGTTATGATGGCATTATAATCTGTACAAATCCGTTAATATGCATTAGCATAGTATTGAAGTCTGATTCATTTTTAATCAAAACACATTTTGGTGATATTAAGTGTCCAAAATTTGCATAGATATGATTTTCGGGATAATATAAAAGTCATATTTGTTTCCATATAAGGGATGTGTAATATTTTCATAGTTTAATTAAACTAATTTATATATGGTTGCATTAAATTTTTGATTGAGCTGTCAGCTCTGGTCTTGAATAGATCATGAATTCAATTCCTATCTCGTTTCTTAGTTCAACTGCTAGTGGGTTCAATTCCCACTTTAGATGTATACGTTTAGAGCGGCTTAGAGACTATTTTTAATTATAAATTTCGATAGAGGCAATCTTTCAATCCAAAATCGTTACAGTAAAGATAAAAAAATCATTGGAATTAGACTAAAAGAATTAACATTTTAATCCTCTATACACCAGTCTGATTAGTGATGCCTTTATTTTAAATTATTTAAATTAAGCAATAGTTTATTTCTCAGAAATTTCGAGATTAAAATTGCGAAGAACAATGCTCCCAACCTTCTTAAAAATTTCTTTGAAGCTGTTCCAAGTTAACGGAACAGGTGAAAAGCTTGACACTTTCTAGAATCTAAAATTTAAAAGGGATGGGGTGACACAAAATGTGACAAGATGTACTAAAACTAAAAATCCATTTTTGTCTTTCGTAAGAAATAGACAAGACGAGAAGTATATTTTAAAAATATTTCTATATAATTCTATTCTTATGATTACAAAGGCGTCATGAGAATTCTATCAATGTTCCATATATTTAACATTTTGGCCAGTTCTCAGAACTGTCACTTTTTGATCCAATCGAAAATAGATGTCTTCTAAGAGTCTTGGGAAGTCTTCCAAGAAAAGGTTAGTAAACTACAAAATGTTTTCATAAGAATAAATGAAAACTAGAGCAAAGAGTTTGTATAAACTAATAAAGAATTTATGTCAACTCACATTTTTGGAAACAAATGGAAAAATAACAATTTATGAGTATAAGTTAGTTTTTTAAATCTTTGACTTGTGTAAATGTTTTTCTCAATTAATATTGAATTGTTGCAATGTGGTAAATCAAATAATGAACTCATGTTAGTCTTAAACTTTTAATAACGAAGTGATAGATTTTCATTATTCATGTTACAAGACTCTGTATATATTCTACGAATTATACAAACTGCAATGTTTTCTGTAAGATATTTGACACTTCTGGATAGCCTAAAAGTCAAAGGTTATTGTAAGGCACTTCATTATCCCTCGCCATATATTGAAGAGGAATTTTCATTGATATTGTATTCATGAGTTGAACGAGAAAACCCAGTAAATTTTCAAGTACCCAACTCGACAGACATGCGCAGAAACCAAAAATGCAACATCCATCACTTTGCTCAATAGTGACTAGAATCAAACCTGGGACTTTCCCTTCTAAATAGTGCTGCCTGGTCACTAGAACTTGGTAAGTCTAATGCAGTAGGATAATCATATAAAAATCCTACATGGTTGAAATAAAAAGAACTTTTCGAGAAAGGCGAGCATTACACTCTAGTTCTGTTTTTATATTTTTGTGAGCATGGCAATTCAAGTTTTTGAGAATACGTTAAAAATAAAATCAAGAAGCAAGCAAACTAATAGGGAGCAAGAGATGAGCTTTATAAAATAAACCAGTGTAGTGCGAAATATGCTCAAATTTGCTGTTGAATGGTATATGCTCTGGAATCAATTTCAAACGTGCCTGGTCTTAATTCCCTTAATACCTCTCGGGGTTGGTTGTTTGTACTGGCTAGGCTTCTCTTAAAACTAGGTCTCAAACAATTAAGCAAATGTTAATGTTAAAACTAATCGCTGAGCGACAAGCTAACCAAACCATTTAAGAACATTATATACAATATGGAAAGGTATAAGACGCAGTTGTCTCTTGAAACTTTTCAAATGAATGAGAAGCTAACTCTTGTAAATAAATTTTAATCCAACTGTTACATAGTTTTGAAAACCGTTAAACTGAAAAATGTTATAGCTTAGCTTTGTTTCATAGTTATAAGAAATTGTATTGATCAATGAGTTCTTAAAAAAACATCTCAGTAACCATTCAGTGAAAAAAGATGAACGTAAAATATGTTTTCAACACAATCAATGATTAGTGTTCTGGACATGTTTACTTAAGGTAGATAAAATAACATTGTGCAATGCATGTAAAGGAAGTTGTTTTTTAAAATCCATTGTAATTTTTAATTGACATTTGTTACTAGAAAGTTAGAAAAAGTAAGTATTTCGCCTGAATTTCCTCCAAGTGTTTTTGAATATATAATTGCTGTCATATACATATATAAGAATTATATACCACAGGAATATTTAACACAAGAGTAAAGTCAACTTTATTTTTTAAAAAAAATATGCAGTTTTTAAAGAATTAACTTTGAATTCAAATCATATTTACTTCAAGATTACTTCATATGATAAATTAAGTTTTGATTTGTACACCATTTTATGTTTGCCGGCCAGAATGTTTTTCAACTAACAAGGTTGCCGAAAGCTTAATGAAATTTTCATTGAAATATAATCTAAAATTTCTGAATTAGTCTGAAACTTTATCAAGGCTTAGAGCAATGTGCTTTAGTTTGACAACTCATGGTTCAACTAACACATTGATGATCAACATTTGTAGTTGTTGCAAATGATTAAAAGTTACCGTTGGGCAATACATAAATCAAACCACCAATAGCTTTAGTATGAAAATTCCAGCCATGTAAAGAATTTAGTATTTTGATGGAAAATTTTAATACTTGTATACTTAATAGTATGGCAAGAAATAATACTTTTTGCTAGACACATGGCTCTTTCAAATGTACTTCTATCAATTCAAGAACATCCATTTTTCAAATAATATTATCCAAATATTGATAAAGTCGTAAAAATAGGTCCCATACGTAGTCATTGAATTTAAGAATTGTATGAACTGGAAACAACAAAATCTAATAAGTAAAGAAAATAATAAAAAATCCATGTGAAATTAAAAAAAAAAACTGTGCTTTACACATTCTTGTTTTTTTTTTTTTTTTTTTTTTTTTTTTTGAAACGGCACTGTTTTTCATTTCCTTTTTCATTCGGTATATATTTAACTTAATCTCAGTTAACAGTCAAGGTCAACACCGAAATCAAAACTGCCGAAGAATATAATTAGGGCGCATGCCAAATTTTATATCTTTAGTTCGAATCTTTCTCTCCAGAACGCCATCATGGAGTCAAAAGCTGATAAGTTGAAAATTCTGTAAACGGTTATAGTGAGAATAAGTAATGTATTATTTTTTCATTCTCAATTTTTAAAACATTAACTATAACCTTATGTGTGTGAATATAGTACATTTTATTCTACGTATATTACTAGTACATATTTTATTACTTGTCTCCGATGAAAGATAAATTATAAAAGCAAAATAATTCCGTATTCTACATATTTCTTCAATTTTTTAAAATAGGCACATTTTCCAATATTTCATAAATGGTAAATAAGACGAATAAAATTTAAAATTAAAAGCTGAAATTTACGAATTTTTAAGATACAGGTATTAGAGGTATTTGTTTTATTCAAAATACGCGCAAAACGATTCAATAATATAAATCAAATTCTAAAACTGAAAAATAAACAGAAACTTTAAATTTTTAAAAATAAACTTATTCGAATTTTTTAAAATCGAATTTGATCCGTTTTTAACTCAGAAATATAAATAATATTTATGCATAAAAAATTATGTTCTTTTAAAAAGTGAAAAAGATACTATTTTTTTTAATTTTCTTCTCTTCGAAAATGTTAATTTCTCATATTATTCAATATTAATCTCAACTTTATTATTAAATTTATACTTACATCGATAATGGTGTTTTAATTGAAGCAATGGATTTTAAGGTAGTAAATGTTAATTTAAATGCAGGTTTCGTAGTAATGCATCAATTAAAAATTATTAAACTTTTCAAGTCAGCAAAACTTTAAATAAATGCATCCATTTAAAATTCTCATTGATTTCTTTATCCAAAGAAATTATTAAAAATGATCTAACTATGTAAGTTCTTTTATTTCAAAGAAATATTGACACTGATTTCGTTTTAAACACCTGTCCATAAATTAAGGGTAATCCAGAAGCACACTGAAATCGAACGTGTAAGGAAAATTGTCAACTGCAGAAGGATCACACATGGTCAAACATTATATGCAGATTAAAGGAAAGCACCCCATTGTATTGCGCTCAGTACCATGACCATATAGGTACGACACAAAGGAAATATGTGGATGTTTTTTTGTGATAGAATTATCGGCCACCAGATGGCAGTAGACGAGGAACTTGAAAACGGACAAAGTATCATTTCTAGGATGGGATAAAGATTCTAAGATAAACTATAAGTAGACGTTACAGTACATGTCGCCAACGAGTGACAATGCTGAATAATGACCGATGTTTGACCATGACTGCAAAAGAAACAGCACAGCATTGGTTGGTCGTATCAGCTATTGTCAGACATGGGTACTACCATTTTAATGCAAACCTTCTACAGACGTCTGAAAAAGTATGGTCTATAAATATATTTGCTCTCTCGCTTGTTAGGTGTGTTTCACTCCGCTGCAGCAACTAGCCTGGAGTAGAGAATTGGCAAAATAAACACCGTAACTGTGGACTCCTGTTACATTTTCCAACGAATCGAGGTTTATCTTACAGTGGAATTCTCTGTCCTCAGCATGTCTGTTTTGTACGAACTGTACTTCCTCGTATGGCAGACATATGATGTATTATCCTTCATACCAACAACGTACTGCTTAGTTGTTGAATGGGAGACACGTGGCGTAAGTGCAACTGGGAGCTTTAATCGTGGTTTAAATGCCTGATATCATATATACACCATCTCTTTTTTTATTCGGTTAATACATGGACTTTATAAATAAATCATGTTTTGTTCTTGCATTTTTAGTTGATGGTTTTTTTAATTTATGAATACGTGTGTAAAATGAAACATGAAAAATTCCTTTACACATCAAATAGGTTCATTAAAGGCTTTATTAAGCAGTTTTCATGTGAAATTCTATTTCTGACACAGCTTACCGTGCTGACAGTTGAATGGTTATCATTGATATTGTCAGGTCAAGAGTTCATGTGTTCAATTTCCATCTCTGATGTGTACGTTTGTGATGCTATGGATTACAAGTTATACTATGTTCAGGCTGAATTAGGCCTCGTGTTAAAAAAAATGTCTATACAACGACAAAATATCTGGAATTTTAAGAAAATTAAGCTTTAAAATAACGAGTTTTCCCAAGTATTTATTTTTTTTTATACTATAGAGCTGTTTTATAATTTTTTTTAAATTACTGTCTGCGTGAATAAACATATGGTTTCTTTAATATTATATGTAACTTAATTTTGTGCTAAATCAGAAGAACTGTTCTGGTAAATTAACTACATGTATATATTGTTAAATATTAAATTAGTGATAAATTCTATTTTAATGGATTTTAACAGAAAAAATTCAAAACACATTTCAAATGCATTAGAAACGTACATTTCAGATCAAATTGCTTTTGTTTTTTATGAATAATGATTTTGATATTTCTGTTTGGGATATTTTTATATCATTGAAATTTTTTCAGGGTAACAAAAAATGTTATCGTGAATACAAATCAATCGTTATACACATCAGTTATAAATGTAATTCATTTAAAAGGAATTTCCAATTAATAAATGAATTTTTCAGGGGGTTTCTCTTTTGTATCGGGGAGGATACATCTTGCAAGAAGGCTTGGATATTTCTTGATTAATAAGTACATCCCATGCGTCCTCATCATCTGTATGTCCTTTGTTACCTTCTGGATTCCCGCAGAAGCCTACCCAGCTAGGGTGACGTTGTCTGTGACGTCTTTGCTGACCATTGTGACGCAACAATACCAGAGTGCCATGCCTTCAGTTTCTTATGTAGTAGCTTTGAATATCTGGATGCTGTCTTGCATAGGATTCGTCTTTTGCTCTCTCCTGGAGTATGCCGTCGTGATTGCTGTAATGAACAACAAGGGCGCCAACTTGTGGCCTTTTCTAAAAATCAAGGTAATGTAGATTATATCTTTCTTCCACTAAAGATAATTATGCCTTAATGATAATAGTAATTTAATCTAAATAATGTATGGATTAGATAATCATACGATCAGATGCTATTTGGTATTTTTGGAATCATATATCAGTTCTGATCTCTTACGAATTTGTTCACTTAGAACTGTTATGAATGCCATTAAGTTTGTTAACTATAAATTCCAAGGATTATAGACTGTAAACCGTAGGTCCCGCCCTATTTAACCCTGGAGTATTAAAAATGAATTTTGAGCGACAAACTAAAATTAATCCGGGCATTATCGTTAGTATATTTACTAATCGATTTGAAAATGTGTTTGCATGGAAAATCAGATGCTACCATAAAATGTATTGGTTGTAACTTTGTCATTTGAAATTAGTTACCACAATTAATGGATAAATAAATTGGTTAAAAAAGCTTCCTGAAATATACAAGAAAGAAAGCAACTTCTTTTTATCATCTTGATTCTAAGTTGTACTTTTTTTCTATTTATTGTATCATCTGTCAAAAAGTTAAAAAAAAAATATCGAAAATTAATAAAAAAAACTTCTTTCTATATTTTCTGAAATTTATACTTGTCTTTTGAAAAAATACTCCCTTGTCAAAAGCTTTTATTATTGTGGTAATTATTCGAACTTTGTATTTTAAAATGAAAATAATAAATGAGCGAATTAAAATTGGTGTGATACAATTGGATAGATATCAGCCATTTAAATTCAGATTAGATACTGATGTATCTTCAAATAACTTTTCCAGCCATAGCCTAATAGTTAATGTTCTGGTTTTCACTTTGAGATTTGTTTCGATTCCTACTTGGGAATAGAAATTTCTGTTCAAAGTCTATTTGGGTCTTTATTCCCTATGGTCTTTGGCCACGTGTGTAAAAAGTGACTGCAGAGTCCAAAGTTAAGCAAATTCAACTGATCTTACGATGAATGCAAGATCTATAACTTAATATGAATTGTTGTTATACAAAAATCTTGCTAAAACTAAAAAACGGTTTTACTCTGGCATTTATTGAATACATTTGTAATATTACAGCTGTTTGATATTTAAGCCGTTTCCATAGAAATGCAGTTTTATAACTTTATAAAATTAACTTTAAATATGTTCTTTAAGTTATTAATTCGAAAAATATATAAATCTAAGACATTCATTTACAGCTGTATAAATGATAAAAAGTTTGCAACTATTTTTGTGTATTGATGATTTTAACTTCAAGAATTTCTGAGCAAAAAGAAATTCTTGAAGTTAAGTCTAGTAGGACGTACATTGGCCGATGTTTGCTATCGGGGAATTTTAAATTATTATATTATATGAAAATCATTAAAATGGAACTTTTAGAATTATTTATTATGTTAGAGCAATAATATCTTTCTTGTTTTTATTTTCAGAACATGCTTCACTCCTCCAAAACGCCCAAAGACCAAGAAAGTGGTAAATCCCCGACTCATAGCTCAAGTGACACATCAAACTCATCCAGGCTTAGCCATAATAAAATTGACAAAATATCAAGATTAATTTTCCCGTTATTTTTCTCGATATTTTGCATTTGTTATTTCGTTTATTTTTGCAGCCGATAGTTTGGGCATTGTTACGTGGTTTGAAAATATCACAGAAAATATCGTTAAAAAAAAGTTTACATACAAAAACAAAATTCAATATAAAAAAGTAATCCATTCTTCCCATTTTGCACCAAATTTTAATTGGCAATTTTTATCTACAATGTCATTAAGACATTTGTAGAAATACAGTTTCTATATTTAATGAGATTATAAAATTTGTATTAAATTTTAATTTCAAGAAAAAATATAATTTTTTCAATATGATGCTGTTTTAAATTAAATAATAATAAAGTAGACTGAAGTATATACATGTCTCTAAAATATCTATAATATTTACTATTCTAATAATTTAAATTTTATCCCAATTTGATATTAAAAAAATAATATTCAGTAGAATATTTATCAATTCTTATTATATATTAAGTAGCATATTAAATAGCAAATCACGCGCCTGTATTTTTCATTCACTTACATAATAACTTTTTAACATTACTGATTTGAAAATTCTCTTTCAAAAACATTTTATGCATTCGAAATCAAAACACCTCTCTTAAACATAATATTTTGAAGTTTATCTATAAATATCTGAAACCAGAAATTGTGTTTGTGTTTTCATGTTCGATACAAATTGTCATTCATTAGTAATTGTACTGCTTCAATGGAGGCAGTTATGATGTCACTAGTCATTGTGTTGGAGCAATCTTTCATTTTAAATTTCATTCTTTGACAAATTGTGTTGTTGCCAATCGTTAAATGTAATGTTTTAAATTGTAGTTTTTATTTAAAAAAATTGACGTTATTTTGATTTGCTGTAGTTTCTTTGAATTATTTAATAAATTGTTTTTACTTGTATTGATGTTTTTCTTTCACTTATTTTGTGCTTGGTGATTGTAAGTGTAATATGAATCGGAAAATAATAGTTTTTTTGTTATGTTATTGCGTCTTAATTTTTAAAAATTGATGTTTTATTTTTGTTATATTGCAGGAAAATTACATAAACCGTATTTATATCAAAAATAAATTCAGTTGAATTTCGAAATTCGAAGTGCTGAGAAAAATGACTTATTTGTAACTCAAAAATCAAGATTTTTTATTTATGAAACAAGTTGCATTTGCTGTATAAATTGGAAGCTGTAACTTAAGTAAAAAAAAAAAAAAGTACTCCCACAGTAATTTATTTTCCAAGAAAATAGATTTAATTGCTTTTGGTTTCACACATCAAACTTTATAATTAATTATT